>CM048840.1:58974842-59191269 GCA_026545765.1 Plantago major | reverse complement strand
GTGTTTATTAATTCTCAAGTAGTGTTCTTCGTTTGTGATACTCTTACTCCTTCTGTGTATTGTATAAATCTCGAATAGACTTCTTTGTTTTACATTATCCCACTCCTTTAGTGTGTTGTTTTACTCTCGAGTAGAATTTTACATTTGTTGTTCATCCCACTCCTTATGTGTGTTCTTCAACTCTTAAGTAGTGTTCTTCGTTTGTGATACTCTTACTCCTTCTGTGTATTGTTTAAATCTAGAATAGACTTCTTTGTTTGACATTATCCCACTCCTTTAGTGTGTTGTTTAACTCTTGAGTAGAGTTATTCGTTTGTTGTTCATCCATCTCCAAAGTTTGTTTTTTATATCTCTCAAGTAGATTTGTTCGTTTGTTGTTTATTCAACTCCTTTTGTGTTTTGTTTAACTCTCAAGTGGAGTTCTTCGTTCGTTATTTTATTATTCCTCTTGTGTGTTGTTTAAATCTCAAATTGACTTCTCCGTTTGTAATTATCTCTCTCCCATTATTCATTTATTTAACTCTCGAGTAGAATTTTATACTTGTTGTTTATCCGAATCCATATGTGTGTTTATTAATTCTCAAGTAGTGTTCTTCGTTTGTGATACTCTTACTCCTTCTGTGTAAGTTTTAAATCTCGAATAGACTTCTTTGTTTGACATTATCCCACTCCTTTAGTGTGTTGTTTTACTCTCGTGTAGAATTTTACATTTGTTGTTCATCCCACTCCTTATGTGTGTTCTTTAACTCTTAAGTAGTGTTCTTCGTTTGTGATACTCTTACTCCTTCTGTGTATTGTTTAAATCTCAAATAGACTTCTTTGTTTTACATTATCCCACTCCTTTAGTGTGTTGTTTAACTCTCGAGTAGAATTTTACATTTGTTGTTTATCCATCTCCAAAGTTTGTTCTTTAACTCTCAAGTAGTGTTCTTCGTTGTGATACTCTTACTCCTTCTGGTATTGTTTAAATCTCAAATAGACTTCTTTGTTTGACATTATCCCACCCTTTAGTGTGTTGTTTTACCTCTAGTAGAATTTTACATTTGTTGTTTATCCCACTCCATATGTGTGTTCTTTAACTCTTAAGTAGTGTTCTTCGTTTGTGATACTCTTACTCCTTCTGTGTATTGTTTAAATCTCGAATAGACTTCTTTGTTTTACATTATCCCACTCCTTTAGTGTGTTGTTTTACTCTCGAGTAGAATTTTACATTTGTTGTTCATCCCACTCCTTATGTGTGTTCTTCAACTCTTAAGTAGTGTTCTTCGTTTGTGATACTCTTACTCCTTCCGTGTATTGTTTAAATCTCGAATAGACTTCTTTGTTTGACATTATCCCACTCCTTTAGTGTGTTGTTTAACTCTCGAGTAGAGTTATTCGTTTGTTGTTCATCCATCTCCAAAGTTTGTTTTTTATATCTCTCAAGTAGATTTGTTCGTTTGTTGTTTATTCAACTCCTTTTGTGTTTTGTTTAACTCTCAAGTGGAGTTCTTCGTTTGTTATTTTATTATTCCTCTTGTGTGTTGTTTAAATCTCAAATTGACTTCTCCGTTTCTAATTATCTCTCTCCCATTATTCTTTTATTTAACTCCCGAGTAGAATTTTATACTTGTTGTTTATCCGAATCCATATGTGTGTTTATTAATTCTCAAGTAGTGTTCTTCGTTTGTGATACTCTTACTCCTTCTGTGTAATGTTTAAATCTCGAATAGACTTCTTTGTTTGACATTATCCCACTCCTTTAGTGTGTTGTTTTACTCTCGAGTAGAATTTTACATTTGTTGTTCATCCCACTCCTTATGTGTGTTCTTTAACTCTTAAGTAGTGTTCTTCGTTTGTGATACTCTTACTCCTTCTGTGTATTGTTTAAATCTCAAATAGACTTCTTTGTTTTACATTATCCCACTCCTTTAGTGTGTTGTTTTACTCTCGAGTAGAATTTTACATTTGTTGTTCATCCCACTCCTTATGTGTGTTCTTCAACTCTTAAGTAGTGTTCTTCGTTTGTGATACTCTTACTCCTTCCGTGTATTGTTTAAATCTCGAATAGACTTCTTTGTTTGACATTATCCCACTCCTTTAGTGTGTTGTTTTACTCTCGAGTAGAATTTTACATTTGTTGTTCATCCCACTCCTTATGTGTGTTCTTTAACTCTTAAGTAGTGTTCTTCGTTTGTGATACTCTTACTCCTTCTGTGTATTGTTTAAATCTCGAATAGACTTCTTTGTTTGACATTATCCCACTCTTTTAGTGTGTTGTTTAACTCTCGAGTAGAGTTATTCGTTTGTTGTTCATCAATCTCAAAAGTATGTATTACATATAACTCAAGTAGATTTTTTCGTTTGATGTTTAATCAACACCTTTTGTGTTTTGTTTAACTCTCAAGTGGAGTTCTTCGCTCGTTATTTTATTATTCCTCTCAGGTGTTGTTTAAATCTCAAATTGACTTCTCCGTTTGTAATTATCTCTCTCCCATTATTCATTTATTTAACTCTCGAGTAGAATTTTATACTTGTTGTTTATCCGAATCCATATGTGTGTTTATTAATTCTCAAGTAGTGTTCTTCGTTTGTGATACTCTTACTCCTTCTGTGTAATGTTTAAATCTCGAATAGACTTCTTTGTTTGACATTATCCCACTCCTTTAGTGTGTTGTTTTACTCTCGAGTAGAATTTTACATTTGTTGTTCATCCCACTCCTTATGTGTGTTCTTTAACTCTTAAGTAGTGTTCTTCGTTTGTGATACTCTTACTCCTTCTGTGTATTGTTTAAATCTCAAATAGACTTCTTTGTTTTACATTATCCCACTCCTTTAGTGTGTTGTTTTACTCTCGAGTAGAATTTTACATTTGTTGTTCATCCCACTCATATGTGTGTTCTTCAACTCTTAAGTAGTGTTCTTCGTTTGTGATACTCTTACTCCTTCTGTGTATTGTTTAAATCTCGAATAGACTTCTTTGTTTGACATTATCCCACTCCTTTAGTGTGTTGTTTAACTCTCGAGTAGAGTTATTCGTTTGTTGTTCATCCATCTCCAAAGTTTGTTTTTTATATCTCAAGTAGATTTGTTCGCTTGTTGTTTATTCAACACTTTTGTGTTTTGTTTAACTCTCAAGTGGAGTTCTTCGTCGTTATTTTATTATTCCTCTTGTGTGTTGTTTAAATCTCAAATTGACTTCTCCGCTTGTAATTATCTCTCCCATTATTGTTTTATTTAACTCTCTAGTAATTTTATACTTGTTGTTTATCCCAATCCATATGTGTGTTTATTAATTCTCAAGTAGTGTTCTTCATTTGTGATACTCTTACTCCTTCTCGTAATGTTTAAATCTCTCGAATAGACTTCTTTGTTTGACATTATCCCACCTTTAGTGTGTTGTTTTACTCTCGAGTAGAATTTTACATTTGTTGTTCATCCCACTCCTTATGTGTGTTCTTAAACTCTAAGTAGTGTTCTTCGCTTGTGATACTCTTACCTTCTTGTATTGTTTAAATCTCAAATAGACTTCTTTGTTTACATTATCCCACTCCTTTAGTGTGTTGTTTTACTCTCGTAGTATTTTACATTTGTTGTTCATCCCACTCCTTATGTGTGTTCTTTAACTCTTAAGTAGTGTTCTTCGTGATACTCTTACTCCTTCTGTATTGTTTAAATCTCAAATAGACTTCTTTGTTTTACATTATCCCACTCCTTTAGTGTGTTGTTTTACTCTCGAGTAGAATTTTACATTTGTTGTTCATCCCACTCCTTATGTGTGTTCTTCAACTCTTAAGTAGTGTTCTTCGTTTGTGATACTCTTACTCCTTCCGTGTATTGTTTAAATCTCGAATAGACTTCTTTGTTTGACATTATCCCACTCCTTTAGTGTGTTGTTTAACTCTCGAGTAGAGTTATTCGTTTGTTGTTCATCCATCTCCAAAGTTTGTTTTTTATATCTCTCAAGTAGATTTGTTCGTTTGTTGTTTATTCAACACCTTTTGTGTTTTGTTTAACTCTCAAGTGGAGTTCTTCGTTCGTTATTTTATTATTCCTCTTGTGTGTTGTTTAAATCTCAAATTGACTTCTCCGTTTGTAATTATCTCTCTCCCATTATTCATTTATTTAACTCTCGAGTAGAATTTTATACTTGTTGTTTATCCGAATCCATATGTGTGTTTATTAATTCTCAAGTAGTGTTCTTCGTTTGTGATACTCTTACTCCTTCTGTGTAAGTTTTAAATCTCGAATAGACTTCTTTGTTTGACATTATCCCACTCCTTTAGTGTGTTGTTTTACTCTCGAGTAGAGTTATTCGTTTGTTGTTCATCCATCTCCAAAGTTTGTTTTTTATATCTCTCAAGTAGATTTGTTCGTTTGTTGTTTCTTCAACACCTTTTGTGTCTTGTTTAACTCTCAAGTGGAGTTCTTCGTTCGTTATTTTATTATTCCTCTTGTGTCTTGTTTAAATCTCAAATTGACTTCTCCGTTTGTAATTATCTCTCTCCCATTATTAATTTATTTAACTCTCGAGTAGAATTTTACATTTGTTGTTCATCCCACTCCTTATGTGTGTTCTTCAACTCTTAAGTAGTGTTCTTCATTTGTGATACTCTTACTCCTTCCGTGTATTGTTTAAATCTCGAATAGACTTCTTTGTTTGACATTATCCCACTCCTTTAGTGTGTTGTTTTACTCTCGAGTAGAATTTTACATTTGTTGTTCATCCCACTCCTTATGTGTGTTCTTTAACTCTTAAGTAGTGTTCTTCGTTTGTGATACTCTTACTCCTTCTGTGTATTGTTTAAATCTCAAATAGACTTCTTTGTTTTACATTATCCCACTCCTTTAGTGTGTTGTTTTACTCTCGAGTAGAATTTTACATTTGTTGTTCATCCCACTCCTTATGTGTGTTCTTCAACTCTTAAGTAGTGTTCTTCGTTTGTGATACTCTTACTCCATCTGTTTATTGTTTAAATCTGGAATAGACTTCTTTGTTTGACATTATCCCACTCCTTTAGTGTGTTGTTTTACTCTCGAGTAGAATTTTACATTTGTTGTTCATCCCACTCCTTATGTGTGTTCTTCAACTCTTAAGTAGTGTTCTTCGTTTGTGATACTCTTACTCCTTCCGTGTATTGTTTAAATCTCGAATAGACTTCTTTGTTTGACATTATCCCACTCCTTTAGTGTGTTGTTTAACTCTCGAGTAGAGTTATTCGTTTGTTGTTCATCCATCTCCAAAGTTTGTTTTTTATATCTCTCAAGTAGATTTGTTCGTTTGTTGTTTATTCAACACCTTTTGTGTTTTGTTTAAATCTCAAGTGGAGTTCTTCGTTATTTTATTATTCCTCTTGTGTGTTGTTTAAATCTCAAATTGACTTCTCCGTTTGTAATTATCTCTCTCCCATTATTGTTTTATTTAACTCCCGAGTAGAATTTTATATTTGTTGTTTATCCCAATCCATATGTGTGTTGATTAATTCTCAAGTAGTGTTCTTCGTTTGAGATACTCTAACTCCTTCTGCGTAATGTTTAAATCTCGAATAGACTTCTTTGTTTGACATTATCCCACTCCTTTAGTGTGTTGTTTTACTCTCGAGTAGAATTTTACATTTGTTGTTCATCCCACTCCTTATGTGTGTTCTTTAACTCTTAAGTAGTGTTCTTCGTTTGTGATACTCTTACTCCTTCTGTGTATTGTTTAAATCTCAAATAGACTTCTTTGTTTTACATTATCCCACTCCTTTAGTGTGTTGTTTTACTCTCGAGTAGAATTTTACATTTGTTGTTCATCCCACTCCTTATGTGTGTTCTTTAACTCTTAAGTAGTGTTCTTCGTTTGTGATACTCTTACCCCTTCTGTGTATTGTTTAAATCTCAAATAGACTTCTTTGTTTGGCATTATCCCACCTTTAGTGTGTTGTTTTACTCTCGAGTAGAATTTTACATTTGTTGTTCATCCCACTCCTTATGTGTGTTCTTCAACTCTTAAGTAGTGTTCTTCGTTTGTGATACTCTTACTCCTTCTGTGTATTGTTTAAATCTCAAATAGACTTCTTTGTTTGACATTATCCCACTCCTTTAGTGTGTTGTTTTACTCTCGAGTAGAATTTTACATTTGTTGTTCATCCCACTCCTTATGTGTGTTCTTTAACTCTTAAGTAGTGTTCTTCGTTTGTGATACTCTTACTCCTTCTGTGTATTGTTTAAATCTCGAATAGACTTCTTTGTTTGACATTATCCCACGCCTTTAGTGTGTTGTTTAACTCTCGAGTAGAGTTATTCGGTTGTTGTTCATCAATCTCCAAAGTTTGTTTTTTATATCTCTCAAGTAGATTTGTTCGTTTGTTGTTTATTCAACACCTTTTGTGTTTTGTTTAACTCTCAAGTGGAGTTCTTCGTTCGTTATTTTATTAGTCCTCTTGTGTGTTGTTTAAATCTCAAATTGACTTCTCCGTTTGTAATTATCTCTCTCCCATTATTCTTTTATTTAACTCTCGGTAGAATTTTATATATGTTGTTTATCCCAATCCATATGTGTGTTGATTAATTCTTAAGTAGTGTTCTTCATTTGTGATACTCTTACTCCTTCCGTGTATTGTTTAAATCTCGAATAGACTTCTTTGTTTGACATTATCCCACTCCTTTAGTGTGTTGTTTTACTCTCGAGTAGAATTTTACATTTGTTGTTCATCCCACTCCTTATGTGTGTTCTTTAACTCTTAAGTAGTGTTCTTCGTTTGTGATACTCTTACTCCTTCTGTGTATTGTTTAAATCTGAAATAGACTTTTTTGTTTTACATTATCCCACTCCTTTAGTGTGTTGTTTTACACTCGAGTAGAATTTTACATTTGTTGTTCATCCCACTCCTTATGTGTGTTCTTGAACTCTTAAGTAGTGTTCTTCGTTTGTGATACTCTTACTCCTTCTGTGTATTGTTTAAATCTCGAATAGACTTCTTTGTTTGACATTATCCCACTCCTTTAGTGTGTTGTTTAACTCTCGAGTAGAGTTATTCGTTTGTTGTTCATCCCACTCCTTATGTGTGTTCTTCAACTCTTAAGTAGTGTTCTTCGTTTGTGATACTCTTACTCCTTCTGTGTATTGTTTAAATCTCAAATAGACTTCTTTGTTTTACATTATCCCACTCCTTTAGTGTGTTGTTTTACTCTCGAGTAGAATTTTACATTTGTTGTTCATCCCACTCCTTATGTGTGTTCTTCAACTCTTAAGTAGTGTTCTTCGTTTGTGATACTCTTACTCCTTCCGTGTATTGTTTAAATCTCGAATAGACTTCTTTGTTTGACATTATCCCACTCCTTTAGTGTGTTGTTTAACTCTCGAGTAGAGTTATTCGTTTGTTGTTCATCCATCTCCAAAGTTTGTTTTTTATATCTCTCAAGTAGATTTGTTCGTTTGTTGTTTATTCAACACCTTTTGTGTTTTGTTTAACTCTCAAGTGGAGTTCTTCGTTCGTTATTTTATTATTCCTCTTGTGTGTTGTTTAAATCTCAAATTGACTTCTCCGTTTGTAATTATCTCACTCCCATTATTCTTTTATTTAACTCCCGAGTAGAATTTTATACTTGTTGTTTATCCCAATCCATATGTGTGTTGATTAATTCTCAAGTAGTGTTCTTCGTTTGTGATACTCTTACTCCTTCTGTGTAATGTTTAAATCTCGAATAGACTTCTTTGTTTGACATTATCCCACTCCTTTAGTGTGTTGTTTTACTCTCGAGTAGAATTTTACATTTGTTGTTCATCCCACTCCTTATGTGTGTTCTTTAACTCTTAAGTAGTGTTCTTCGTTTGTGATACTCTTACTCCTTCTGTGTATTGTTTAAATCTCAAATAGACTTCTTTGTTTTACATTATCCCACTCCTTTAGTGTGTTGTTTTACTCTCGAGTAGAATTTTACATTTGTTGTTCATCCCACTCCTTATGTGTGTTCTTTAACTCTTAAGTAGTGTTCTTCGTTTGTGATACTCTTACTCCTTCCGTGTATTGTTTAAATCTCGAATAGACTTCTTTGTTTGACATTATCGCACTCCTTTAGTGTGTTGTTTAACTCTCGAGTAGAGTTATTCGTTTGTTGTTCATCCATCTCCAAAGTTTGTTTTTTATATCTCTCAAGTAGAATTGTTCGTTTGTTGTTTATTCAACACCTTTTGTGTTTTGTTTAGCTCTCAAGTGGAGTTCTTCATTCGTTATTTTATTATTCCTCTTGTGTGTTGTTTAAATCTCAAATTGACTTCTCCGTTTGTAATTATCTCTCTCCCATTATTCTTTTATTTAACTCTCGAGTAGAATTTTATACTTGTTGTTTATCCGAATCCATATGTGTGTTTATTAATTCTCAAGTAGTGTTCTTCGTTTGTGATACTCTTACTCCTTCTGTGTATTGTTTAAATCTCGAATAGACTTCTTTGTTTTACATTATCCCACTCCTTTAGTGTGTTGTTTTACTCTCGAGTAGAATTTTACATTTGTTGTTCATCCCACTCCTTATGTGTGTTCTTCAACTCTTAAGTAGTGTTCTTCGTTTGTGATACTCTTACTCCTTCTGTGTATTGTTTAAATCTCGAATAGACTTCTTTGTTTGACATTATCCCACTCCTTTAGTGTGTTGTTTAACTCTCGAGTAGAGTTATTCGTTTGTTGTTCATCCATCTCCAAATTTTGTTTTTTTATGTCTCTCAAGTAGATTTGTTCGTTTGTTGTTTATTCAACACCTTTTGTGTTTTGTTTAACTCTCAAGTGGAGTTCTTCGTTCGTTATTTTATTATTCCTCTTGTGTGTTGTTTAAATCTCAAATTGACTTCTCCGTTTGTAATTATCTCTCTCCCATTATTCTTTTATTTAACTCTCGAGTAGAATTTTATACTTGTTGTTTATCCGAATCCATATGTGTGTTGATTAATTCTCAAGTAGTGTTCTTCGTTTGTGATACTCTTACTCCTTCTGTGTAATGTTTAAATCTCGAATAGACTTCTTTGTTTGACATTATCCCACTCCTTTAGTGTGTTGTTTTACTCTCGAGTAGAATTTTACATTTGTTGTTCATCCCACTCCTTATGTGTGTTCTTTAACTCTTAAGTAGTGTTCTTCGTTTGTGATACTCTTACTCCTTCTGTGTATTGTTTAAATCTCAAATAGACTTCTTTGTTTTACATTATCCCACTCCTTTAGTGTGTTGTTTTACTCTCGAGTAGAATTTTACATTTGTTGTTCATCCCACTCCTTATGTGTGTTCTTTAACTCTTAAGTAGTGTTCTTCGTTTGTGATACTCTTACTCCTTCTGTGTATTGTTTAAATCTCAAATAGACTTCTTTGTTTTACATTATCGCACTCCTTTAGTGTGTTGTTTAACTCTCGAGTAGAGTTATTCGTTTGTTGTTCATCCCACTCCTTATGTGTGTTCTTCAACTCTTAAGTAGTGTTCTTCGTTTGTGATACTCTTACTCCCTCTGTGTATTGTTTAAATCTGGAATAGACTTCTTTGTTTGACATTATCCCACTCCTTTAGTGTGTTGTTTAACTCTTGAGTAGAGTTATTCGTTTGTTGTTCATCCATCTCCAAAGTTTGTTTTTTATATCTCTCAAGTAGATTTGTTCGTTTGTTGTTTATTCAACTCCTTTTGTGTTTTGTTTAACTCTCAAGTGGAGTTCTTCGTTCGTTATTTTATTATTCCTCTTGTGTGTTGTTTAAATCTCAAATTGACTTCTCTGTTTGTAACTATCTCTCTCCCATTATTGTTTTATTTAACTCTTGAGTAGAATTTTATACTTGTTGTTTATCCCAATCCATATGTGTGTTGATTAATTCTCAAGTAGTGTTCTTCGTTTGTGATACTCTTACTCCTTCTGTGTATTGTTTAAATCTCGAATAGACTTCTTTGTTTGACATTATCCCACTCCTTTAGTGTGTTGTTTTACTCTCGAGTAGAATTTTACATTTGTTGTTCATCCCACTCCTTATGTGTGTTCTTTAACTCTTAAGTAGTGTTCTTCGTTTGTGATACTCTTACTCCTTCTGTGTATTGTTTAAATCTCAAATAGACTTCTTTGTTTTACATTATCCCACTCCTTTAGTGTGTTGTTTTACTCTCGAGTAGAATTTTACATTTGTTGTTCATCCCACTCCTTATGTGTGTTCTTTAACTCTTAAGTAGTGTTCTTCGTTTGTGATACTCTTACTCCTTCTGTGTATTGTTTAAATCTCGAATAGACTTCTTTGTTTGACATTATCCCACTCCTTTAGTGTGTTGTTTAACTCTCGAGTAGAATTTTATACTTGTTGTTTATCCCAATCCATATGTGTGTTTATTAATTCTCAAGTAGTGTTCTTCGTTTGTGATACTCTTCCTTCTGTATTGTTTAATTATAGAATAGATTTCTTTGTTTGACATTATCCCACTCCTTTAGTGTGTTGTTTTACTCTCTAGTAGAATTTTACATTTGTTGTTCATCCCACTCCTTATGTGTGTTCTTTAACTCTTAAGTAGTGTTCTTCGTTTGTGATACTCTTACTCCTTCTGTGTATTGTTTAAATCTCGAATAGACTTCTTTGTTTGACATTATCCCACTCCTTTAGTGTGTTGTTTAACTCTCGAGTAGAGTTATTCGTTTGTTGTTCATCCATCTCCAAAGTTTGTTGTTTATATCTCTCAAGTAGATTTGTTCGTTTGTTGTTTATTCAACACCTTTTGTGTTTTGTTTAACTCTCAAGTGGAGTTCTTCGTTCGTTATTTTATTATTCCTCTTGTGTGTTGTTTAAATCTCAAATTGACTTCTCCGTTTGTAATTATCTCTCTCCCATTATTCTTTTATTTAACTCTCGAGTAAAATTTTATACTTGTTGTTTATCCCAATCCATATGTGTGTTGATTAATTCTCAAGTAGTGTTCTTCGTTTGTGATACTCTTACTCCTTCTGTGTATTGTTTAAATCTCGAATAGAGTTCTTTGATTTACATTATCCCACTCCTTCAGCGTGTTGTTTTACTCTCGGTAGAATTTTACATTTGTTGTTCATCCACTCCTTATGTGTGTTCTTTAACTCTTAAGTAGTGTTCTTCGTTTGTGATACTCTTACTCCTCTGTATTGTTTAAATCTGAAATAGACTTTTTTGTTTTAAATTATCCCACTCCTTTAGTGTGTTGTTTTAAACTCGAGTAGAATTTTACATTTGTTGTTCATCACAATCCTTATGTGTGTTCTTCAAATATTAAGTAGTTTTCTTAGTTTGTGATACTCTTACTCCCTCTGTGTATTGTTTAAATCTTTGATAGATTTCTTTGTTTGACATTATCCCACTCCTTTAGTGTGTTGTTTTACTCTCGAGTAGAATTTTACATTTGTTGTTCATCCCACTCCTTATGTGTGTTCTTTAACTCTTAAGTAGTGTTCTTCGTTTGTGATACTCTTACTCCTTCTGTGTATTGTTTAAATCTCGAATAGACTTCTTTGTTTGACATTATCCCACTCCTTTAGTGTGTTGTTTAACTCTCGAGTAGAGTTATTCGTTTGTTGTTCATCCATCTCCAAAGTTTGTTTTTTATATCTCTCAAGTAGATTTGTTCGTTTGTTGTTTATTCAACACCTTTTGTGTTTTGTTTAACTCTCAAGTGGAGTTCTTCGTTCGTTATTTTATTATTCCTCTTGTGTGTTGTTTAAATCTCAAATTGACTTCTCCGTTTGTAATTATCTCTCTCCCATTATTCTTTTATTTAACTCTCGAGTAGAATTTTATACTTGTTGTTTATCCGAATCCATATGTGTGTTTATTAATTCTCAAGTAGTGTTCTTCGTTTGTGATACTCTTACTCCTTCTGTGTATTGTATAAATCTCGAATAGACTTCTTTGTTTTACATTATCCCACTCCTTTAGTGTGTTGTTTTACTCTCGAGTAGAATTTTACATTTGTTGTTCATCCCACTCCTTATGTGTGTTCTTCAACTCTTAAGTAGTGTTCTTCGTTTGTGATACTCTTACTCCTTCTGTGTATTGTTTAAATCTAGAATAGACTTCTTTGTTTGACATTATCCCACTCCTTTAGTGTGTTGTTTAACTCTTGAGTAGAGTTATTCGTTTGTTGTTCATCCATCTCCAAAGTTTGTTTTTTATATCTCTCAAGTAGATTTGTTCGTTTGTTGTTTATTCAACTCCTTTTGTGTTTTGTTTAACTCTCAAGTGGAGTTCTTCGTTCGTTATTTTATTATTCCTCTTGTGTGTTGTTTAAATCTCAAATTGACTTCTCCGTTTGTAATTATCTCTCTCCCATTATTCTTTTATTTAACTCCCGAGTAGAATTTTATATTTGTTGTTTATCCCAATCCATATGTGTGTTGATTAATTCTCAAGAAGTGTTCTTCGTTTGTGATACTCTTACTCCTTCTGTGTAATGTTTAAATCTCGAATAGACTTCTTTGTTTGACATTATCCCACTCCTTTAGTGTGTTGTTTTACTCTCGAGTAGAATTTTACATTTGTTGTTCATCCCACTCCTTATGTGTGTTCTTTAACTCTTAAGTAGTGTTCTTCGTTTGTGATACTCTTACTCCTTCTGTGTATTGTTTAAATCTCAAATAGACTTCTTTGTTTTACATTATCCCACTCCTTTAGTGTGTTGTTTTACTCTCGAGTAGAATTTTACATTTGTTGTTTCATCCCACTCCTTATGTGTTCTTTAACTCTTAAGTAGTGTTCTTCGTTTGTGATACTCTTACTCCTTCTGTGTATTGTTTAAATCTCAAATAGACTTCTTTGTTTTACATTATCCCACTCCTTTAGTGTGTTGTTTTACTCTCGAGTAGAATTTTACATTTGTTGTTCATCCCACTCCTTATGTGTGTTCTTCAACTCTTAAGTAGTGTTCTTCGTTTGTGATACTCTTACTCCTTCCGTGTATTGTTTAAATCTCGAATAGACTTCTTTGTTTGACATTATCCCACTCCTTTAGTGTGTTGTTTAACTCTCGAGTAGAGTTATTCGTTTGTTGTTCATCCATCTCCAAAGTTTGTTTTTATATCTCAAGTAGATTTGTTCGCTTGTTGTTTATTCAACACCTTTTGTGTTTTGTTTAACTCTCAAGTGGAGTTCGTTCGTTATTTTATTATTCCTCTTGTGTGTTGTTTAAATCTCAAATTGACTTCTCCGTTTGTAATTATCTCTCTCCCATTATTCTTTTATTTAACTCCCGAGTAGAATTTTATATTTGTTGTTTATCCCAATCCATATGTGTGTTGATTAATTCTCAAGAAGTGTTCTTCGTTTGTGATACTCTTACTCCTTCCTGTAATTGTTTAAATCTGGAATAGACTTCTTTGTTTGACATTATCCCACTCCTTTAGTGTGTTGTTTTACTCTCGAGTAGAATTTTACATTTGTTGTTCATCCCACTCCTTATGTGTGTTCTTTAACTCTTAAGTATTGTTCGCTTGTGATATTCTTACTCCTTCTGTGTATTGTTTAAATCTAAAATTGACTTCTTTGTTTTACATTATCCCACTCCTTTAGTGTGTTGTTTTAACCTCTAGTAGAATTTTACATTTGTTGTTCATCCCACTCCTTATGTGTGTTCTTAACTCTAAGTAGTGTTCTTCGCTTGTGATACTCTTACTCCTTCCGGTATTGTTTAAATCTCGAATAGACTTCTTTGTTTTACATTATCCCACACCTTCAGTGTGTTGTTTAACTCTCGAGTAGAATTTTATACTTGTTGTTTATCCGAATCCATATGTGTGTTTATTAATTCCCAAGTAGTGTTCTTCGTTTGTGATACTCTTACTCCTTCTGTGTAATGTTTAAATCTCGAATAGACATCTTTGTTTGACATTATCCCCCTCCTTTAGTGTGTTGTTTTACTCTCGAGTAGAATTTTACAATTGTTGTTCATCCCACTCCTTATGTATGTTCTTCAACTCTTAAGTAGTGTTCTTCGTTTGTGATACTCTTACTCCTTCTGTGTATTGTTTAAATCTCGAATAGACTTCTTTGTTTGACATTATCCCACTCCTTTAGTGTGTTGTTTAACTCTCGAGTAGAGTTATTCGTTTGTTGTTCATCCATCTCCAAAGTTTGTTTTTTATATCTATCAAGTAGATATGTTCGTTTGTTGTTTATTCAACACCTTTTGTGTTTTGTTTAACTCTCAAGTGGAGTTCTTCGTTCGTTATTTTATTATTCCTCTTGTGTGTTGTTTAAATCTCAAATTGACTTCTCCGTTTGTAATTAGCTCTCTCCCAATATTGTTTTATTTAATTCTCGAGTAGAATTTTATACTTGTTGTTTATCCCAATCCATATGTGTGTTGATTAATTCTCAAGTAGTGTTCTTCGTTTGTGATACTCTTACTCCTTCTGTGTATTGTTTAAATCTCGAATAGACTTCTTTGTTTGACATTATCCCACTCCTTTAGTGTGTTGTTTTACTCTCGAGTAGAATTTTACATTTGTTGTTCATCCCACTCCTTATGTGTGTTCTTTAACTCTTAAGTAGTGTTCTTCGTTTGTGATACTCTTACTCCTTCTATGTATTGTTTAAATCTCAAATAGACTTCTTTGTTTTACATTATCCCACTCCTTTAGTGTGTTGTTTTACTCTCGAGTAGAATTTTACATTTGTTGTTCATCCCACTCCTTATGTGTGTTCTTTAACTCTTAAGTAGTGTTCTTCGTTTGTGATACTCTTACTCCTTCTGTGTATTGTTTAAATCTCGAATAGACTTCTTTGTTTGACATTATCCCACTCCTTTAGTGTGTTGTTTAACTCTCGAGTAGAGTTATTCGTTTGTTGTTCATCCATCTCCAAAGTTTGTTTTTTATATCTCTCAAGTAGATTTGTTCGTTTGTTGTTTATTCAACACCTTTTGTGTTTTGTTTAACTCTCAAGTGGAGTTCTTCGTTCGTTATTTTATTATTCCTCTTGTGTGTTGTTTAAATCTCAAATTGACTTCTCCGTTTGTAATTATCTCTCTCCCATTATTCTTTTATTTAACTCTCGAGTAGAATTTTATACTTGTTGTTTATCCGAATCCATATGTGTTTATTAATTCTCAAGTAGTGTTCTTCGTTTGTGATACTCTTACTCCTTCTGTGTATTGTTTAAATCTCGAATAGACTTCTTTGTTTGACATTATCCCACTCTTTTAGTGTGTTGTTTTACTCTCGAGTAGAATTTTACATTTGTTGTTCATCCCACTCCTTATGTGTGTTCTTTAACTCTTAAGTAGTGTTCTTCGTTTGTGATACTCTTACTCCTTCTGTGTATTGTTTAAATCTCAAATAGACTTCTTTGTTTTACATTATCCCACTCCTTTAGTGTGTTGTTTTACTCTCGAGTAGAATTTTACATTTGTTGTTCATCCCACTCCTTATGTGTGTTCTTCAACTCTTAAGTAGTGTTCTTCGTTTGTGATACTCTTACTCCTTCTGTGTATTGTTTAAATCTCGAATAGACTTCTTTGTTTGACATTATCCCACTCCTTTAGTGTGTTGTTTAACTCTCGAGTAGAGTTATTCGTTTGTTGTTCATCCATCTCCAAAGTTTGTTTTTTATATCTCTCAAGTAGATTTGTTCGTTTGTTGTTTATTCAACACCTTTTGTGTTTTGTTTAACTCTCAAGTGGAGTTCTTCGTTATTTTATTATTCCTCTTGTGTGTTGTTTAAATCTCAAATTGACTTCTCCGTTTGTAATTATCTCTCTCCCATTATTCTTTTATTTAACTCTCGAGTAGAATTTTATACTTGTTGTTTATCCGAATCCATATGTGTGTTTATTAATTCTCAAGTAGTGTTCTTCGTTTGTGATACTCTTACTCCTTCTGTGTATTGTTTAAATCTCGAATAGACTTCTTTGTTTTACATTATCCCACTCCTTTAGTGTGTTGTTTTACTCTCGAGTAGAATTTTACATTTGTTGTTCATCCCACTCCTTATGTGTGTTCTTTAACTCTTAAGTAGTGTTCTTCGTTTGTGATACTCTTACTCCTTCTGTGTATTGTTTAAATCTCAAATAGACTTCTTTGTTTTACATTATCCCACTCCTTTAGTGTGTTGTTTTACTCTCGAGTAGAATTTTACATTTGTTGTTCATCCCACTCCTTATGTGTGTTCTTTAACTCTTAAGTAGTGTTCTTCGTTTGTGATACTCTTACTCCTTCTGTGTATTGTTTAAATCTCGAATAGACTTCTTTGTTTGACATTATCCCACTCCTTTAGTGTGTTGTTTAACTCTTGAGTAGAGTTATTCGTTTGTTGTTCATCCATCTCCAAAGTTTGTTTTTTATATCTCTCAAGTAGATTTGTTCGTTTGTTGTTTATTCAACACCTTTTGTGTTTTGTTTAACTCTCAAGTGGAGTTCTTCGTTCGTTATTTTATTATTCCTCTTGTGTGTTGTTTAAATCTCAAATTGACTTCTCCGTTTGTAATTATCTCTCTGCCATTATTGTTTTATTTAACTCTCGAGTAGAATTTTATACTTGTTGTTTATCCCAATCCATATGTGTGTTTATTAATTCTCAAGTAGTGTTCTTCGTTTGTGATACTCTTACTCCTTCTGTGTATTGTTTAAATCTCGAATAGACTTCTTTGTTTGACATTATCCCACTCCTTTAGTGTGTTGTTTTACTCTCGAGTAGAATTTTACATTTGTTGTTCATCCCACTCCTTATGTGTGTTCTTCAACTCTTAAGTAGTGTTCTTCGTTTGTGATACTCTTACTCCTTCTGTGTATTGTTTAAATCTGGAATAGACTTCTTTGTTTTACATTATCCCACTCCTTTAGTGTGTTGTTTTACTCTCGAGTAGAGTTATTCGTTTGTTGTTCATCCATCTCCAAAGTTTGTTTTTTATATCTCTCAAGTAGAATTGTTCGTTTGTTGTTTATTCAGCACCTTTTGTGTTTTGTTTAACTCTCAAGTGGAGTTCTTCGTTCATTATTTTATTATTCCTCTTGTGTGTTGCTTAAATCTCAAATTGACTTCTCCGTTTGTAATTATCTCTCTCCCATTATTCTTTTATTCAACTCCCGAGTAGAATTTTATGTTTGTTGTTTATCCCAATCCATATGTGTGTTGATTAATTCTCAAGTAGTGTTCTTCGTTTGTGATACTCTTACTCCTTCGGTGTAATGTTTAAATCTCGAATAGACTTCTTTGTTTGACATTATCCCACTCCTTTAGTGTGTTGTTTAACTGTCGAGTAGAATTTTACATTTGTAGTTCATCCCACTCCTTATGTGTGTTCTTCAACTCTTAAGTAGTGTTCTTCGTTTGTGATACTCTTACTCCTTCTGTGTATTGTTTAAATCTGGAATAGACTTCTTTTACATTATCCCACTCTTTAGTGTGTTGTTTAACTGTCGAGTAGAATTTTACATTTGTAGTTCATCCCACTCCTTATGTGTGTTCTTCAACTCTTAAGTAGTGTTCTTCGTTTGTGATACTCTTACTCCTTCTGTGTATTGTTTAAATCTGGAATAGACTTCTTTGTTTTACATTATCCCACTCCTTTAGTGTGTTGTTTTACTCTCGAGTAGAATTTTACATTTGTGTTCATCCCACTCCTTATGTGTGTTCTTCAACTCTTAAGTAGTGTTCTTCGTTTGTGATACTCTTACTCCTTCTGTGTATTGTTTAAATCTCGAATAGACTTCTTTGTTTAACATTATCCCACTCCTTTAGTGTGTTGTTTAACTCTCGAGTAGAGTTATTCGTTTGTTGTTCATCCATCTTCAAAGTTTTTTTTTAATATCTATCAAGTAGATATGTTCGTTTGTTGTTTATTCAACACCTTTTGTGTTTTGTTTAACTCTCAAGTGGAGTTCTTCGTTCGTTATGTTATTATTCCTCTTGTGTGTTGTTTAAATCTCAAATTGACTTCTCCGATTGTAATGATCTCTCTCCCATTATTGTTTTATTTAACTTCCGCGTAGAATTTTATACTTGTTGTTTATCCCAATCCATATGTGTGTTGATTAATTCTCAAGTAGTGTTCTTCGTTTGTGATACTCTTACTCCTTCTGTGTATTGTTTAAATCTCGAATAGACTTCTTTGTTTGACATTATCCCACTCCTTTAGTGTGTTGTTTAACTCTCGAGTAGAATTTTACATTTGTTGTTTATCCCACTCCTTATGTGTGTTCTTTAACTCTTAAGTAGTGTTCTTCGTTTATGATACTCTTACTCCTTCTGTGTATTGTTTAAATCTCAAATAGACTTCTTTTGTTTTACATTATCCCACCTTTTAGTGTGTTGTTTAACTCCCGAGTAGAATTTTACATTTGTTGTTCATCCCACTCCTTATGTGTGTTCTTTAAATCTTAAGTAGTGTTTGTGATACTTTACTCCTTCTTGTATTGTTTAAATCTCAAATAGACTTCTTTGTTTTACATTATCCCACCTTTTAGTGTGTTGTTTTATCTCTCAAGTAGAATTTTTACATTTGTTGTTCATCCCACTTATGTGTGTTCTTTAACTCTCAAGTAGTGTTCTTCGCTTGTGATACTCTTATTCCTCTCATGTATTGTTTAAATCTCAAATAGACTTCTTTTGTTTTACATTATCCCTCTTTTTATTGTTTTTTTTTACTCTTGAGTAGAATTTTATAGTTGTTGTTTATCCCACTCCTTATGTGTGTTGTTTAATTCTCAAGTAGTGTTCTTCGTTTGTGATACTCTTACTCCTTCTGTGTATTGTTTAAATCTCGAATAGACTTCTTTGTTTTACATTATCCCACTCCTTTAGTGTGTTGTTTTACTCTCGAGTAGAATTTTACATTTGTTGTTTATCCCACTCCTTATGTGTGTTCTTTAACTCTTAAGTTGTGTTCTTCGTTTGTGATACTCTTACTCCTTCTGTGTATTGTTTAAATCTCGAATAGACTTCTTTGTTTTACATTATCCCACTCCTTCAGTGTGTTGTTTAACTCTCGAGTAGAGTTATTCGTTTGTTGTTCATCCATCTCCAAAGTTTGTTGTTTATATCTCTCAAGTAGATTTGTTCGTTTATTGTTTATTCAACACCTTTTGTGTTTTGTTTAACTCTCAAGTGGAGTTCTTCGTTCGTTATTTTATTATTCCTCTTGTATGTTGTTTAAATCTCAAATTGACTTATCCGTTTGTAATTATCTCTCTCCCATTATTGTTTTATTTAACTCTCGAGTAGAATTTTATACTTGTTGTTTATCCCAATCCATATGTGTGTTTATTAATTCTCAAGTAGTGTTCTTCGTTTGTGATACTCTTACTCCTTCTGTGTATTGTTTAAATCTCAAATAGACTTCTTTGTTTTACATTATCCCACTCCTTTAGTGTGTTGTTTTACTCTCGAGTAGAATTTTACATTTGTTGTTCATCCCACTCCTTATGTGTGTTCTTCAACTCTTAAGTAGTGTTCTTCGTTTGTGATACTCTTACTCCTTCCGTGTATTGTTTAAATCTCGAATAGACTTCTTTGTTTGACATTATCCCACTCCTTTAGTGTGTTGTTTAACTCTCGAGTAGAGTTATTCGTTTGTTGTTCATCCATCTCCAAAGTTTGTTTTTTATATCTCTCAAGTAGATTTGTTCGTTTGTTGTTTATTCAACACCTTTTGTGTTTTGTTTAACTCTCAAGTGGAGTTCTTCGTTCGTTATTTTATTATTCCTCTTGTGTGTTGTTTAAATCTCAAATTGACTTCTCCGTTTGTAATTATCTCTCTCCCATTATTCTTTTATTTAACTCCCGAGTAGAATTTTATATTTGTTGTTTATCCCAATCCATATGTGTGTTGATTAATTCTCAAGAAGTGTTCTTCGTTTGTGATACTCTTACTCCTTCTGTGTATTGTTTAAATCTCGAATAGACTTCTTTGTTTTACATTATCCCACTCCTTTAGTGTGTTGTTTTACTCTCGAGTAGAATTTTACATTTGTTGTTCATCCCACTCCTTATGTGTGTTCTTTAACTCTTAAGTAGTGTTCTTCGTTTGTGATACTCTTACTCCTTCTGTGTATTGTTTAAATCTCAAATAGACTTCTTTGTTTTACATTATCCCACTCCTTTAGTGTGTTGTTTTACTCTCGAGTAGAATTTTATATTTGTTGTTCATCCCACTCCTTATGTGTGTTCTTTAACTCTTAAGTAGTGTTCTTCGTTTGCGATATTCTTACTCCTTCTGTGTATTGTTTAAATCTCAAATGACTTCTTTGTTTTACATTATCCCACCTTTAGTGTGTTGTTTAACTCTCGAGTAGAATTTTATACTTGTTGTTCATCCCAATCCATATGTGTTCTTAACTCTTAAGTAGTGTTCTTCGTTTGTGATACTCTTACTCCTTCTGTGTATTGTTTAAATCTCAAATAGACTTGTTTGTTTGACATTATCCCACTCCTTTAGTGTGTTGTTTTACTCTCGAGTAGAATTTTACATTTGTTGTTCATCCCACTCCTTATGTGTGTTCTTCAACTCTTAAGTAGTGTTCTTCGTTTGTGATACTCTTACTCCTTCTGTGTATTGTTTAAATCTCGAATAGACTTCTTTGTTTGACATTATCCCACGCCTTTAGTGTGTTGTTTAACTCTCGAGTAGAGTTATTCGGTTGTTGTTCATCAATCTCCAAAGTTTGTTTTTTATATCTCTCAAGTAGATTTGTTCGTTTGTTGTTTATTCAACACCTTTTGTGTTTTGTTTAACTCTCAAGTGGAGTTCTTCGTTCGTTATTTTATTAGTCCTATCTGGTGTTGTTTAAATCTAAAATTGACTTCTCCGATTCTAATTATCTCTCTCCCATTATTCTTTTATTTAACTCCCGAGTAGAATTTTATATTTGTTGTTTATCCCAATCCATATGTGTGTTGATTAATTCTCAAGTAGTGTTCTTCGTTTGTGATACTCTTACTCCTTCTGTGTAATGTTTAAATCTCGAATAGACTTCTTTGTTTGACATTATCCCACTCCTTTAGTGTGTTGTTTTACTCTCGAGTAGAATTTTACATTTGTTGTTCATCCCACTCCTTATGTGTGTTCTTTAACTCTTAAGTAGTGTTCTTCGTTTGTGATACTCTTACTCCTTTTGTGTGTTGTTTAAATCTCAAATAGACTTCTTTGTTTTACATTATCCCACTCCTTTAGTGTGTTGTTTAACTCTCGAGTAGAATTTTACATTTGTTGTTCATCCCACTCTTATGTGTGTTCTTAACTCTCAAGTAGTGTTCGCTTGTGATACTCTTACTCCTTCCGTATTGTTTAAATCTCAAATAGACTTCTTTGTTTTACATTATCTCCATTATTGTTTTATTTAACTCTCGAGTAGAATTTTATACTTGTTGTTTATCCAAATCCGTATGTGTGTTCTTAAAATCTCAAGTAGTGTTCTTCGTTTGTGATACTCTTACTCCTCTCGTATTGTTTAAATCTCAAATAGACTTCTTTGTTTGACATTATCCCACCTTTAGTGTGTTGTTTTACTCTCGAGTAGAATTTTACATTTGTTGTTCATCCCACTCCTTATGTGTGTTCTTCAACTCTTAAGTAGTGTTCTTCGCTTGTGATACTCTTACTCCTTCTCGTATTGTTCAAATCTCGAATAGACTTCTTTGTTTGACATTATCCCACTCCTTTAGTCTGTTGTTTAACTCTCGAGTAGAGTTATTCGTTTGTTGTTCATCCATCTCCAAAGTTTGTTTTTATATCTCTCAAGTAGATTTGTTCGCTTGTTGTTTATTCAACACCTTTGTGTTTTGTTTAACTCTCAAGTGGAGTTCTTCGTTCGTTATTTTATTATTCCTCTTGTGTGTTGTTTAAATCTCAAAATTACTTCTCCGTTTATAATTATCTCTCTCCCATTATTATTTTATTTAACTCTCGAGTAGAATTTCACATTTGTTGTTCATCCCACTCCTTATGTGTGTTCTTCAACTCTTAAGTAGTGTTCTTCATTTGTGATGCTCTTACTCCTTCCGTGTATTGTTTAAATCTCGAATAGACTTCTTTGTTTAACATTATTCCAGTCCTTTAGTGTGTTGTTTTACGATCGAGTAGAATTCTACATTTGTTGTTCATCCCACTCCTTATGTGTGTTGTTTAACTCTTAAGTAGTGTTCTTCGTTTGTGATACTCTTACTCCTTCTGTGTATTGTTTAAATCTCAAATAGACTTCTTTGTTTTACATTATCCCACTCCTTTAGTGTGTTGTTTTACTCTCGAGTAGAATTCTACATTTGTTGTTCATCCCAATCCATATGTGTGTTGATTAATTCTCAAGTAGTGTTCTTCGTTTCTGATACTCTTACTCCTTCTGTGTAATGTTTAAATCTCGAATAGACTTCTTTGTTTGACATTATCCCACTTTATTGTGTTGTTTAACTCTCGAGTAGAATTATTCGTTTGTTGTTCATCCCAATCCTTATGTGTGTTCTTAATCTTAAGTAGTGTTCTTCGTTTGTGATACTCTTACTCCTTCTGTGTATTGTTTAAATCTCAAATAGACTTCTTTGTTTGACATTATCCCACTCCTTTAGTGTGTTGTTTTACTCTCGAGTAGAATTTTACATTTGTTGTTCATCCCACTCCTTATGTGTGTTCTTCAACTCTTAAGTAGTGTTCTTCGTTTGTGATACTCTTACTCCTTCCGTGTATTGTTTAAATCTCGAATAGACTTCTTTGTTTGACATTATCCCACTCCTTTAGTGTGTTGTTTAACTCTCGAGTAGAGTTATTCGTTTGTTGTTCATCCATCTCCAAAGTTTGTTTTTTATATCTCTCAAGTAGATTTGTTCGTTTGTTGTTTATTCAACACCTTTTGTGTTTTGTTTAACTCTCAAGTGGAGTTCTTCGTTCGTTATTTTATTATTCCTCTTGTGTGTTGTTTAAATCTCAAATTGACTTCTCCGTTTGTAATTATCTCTCTCCCATTATTCATTTATTTAACTCTCGAGTAGAATTTTATACTTGTTGTTTATCCGAATCCATATGTGTGTTTATTAATTCTCAAGTAGTGTTCTTCGTTTGTGATACTCTTACTCCTTCTGTGTAAGTTTTAAATCTCGAATAGACTTCTTTGTTTGACATTATCCCACTCCTTTAGTGTGTTGTTTTACTCTCGTGTAGAATTTTACATTTGTTGTTCATCCCACTCCTTATGTGTGTTCTTTAACTCTTAAGTAGTGTTCTTCGTTTGTGATACTCTTACTCCTTCTGTGTATTGTTTAAATCTCAAATAGACTTCTTTGTTTTACATTATCCCACTCCTTTAGTGTGTTGTTTTACTCTCGAGTAGAATTTTACATTTGTTGTTCATCCCACTCCTTATGTGTGTTCTTTAACTCTTAAGTAGTGTTCTTCGTTTGTGATACTCTTACTCCTTCCGTGTATTGTTTAAATCTCGAATAGACTTCTTTGTTTGACATTATCGCACTCCTTTAGTGTGTTGTTTAACTCTCGAGTAGAGTTATTCGTTTGTTGTTCATCCATCTCCAAAGTTTGTTTTTTATATCTATCAAGTAGATATGTTCGTTTGTTGTTTATTCAACACCTTTTGTGTTTTGTTTAACTCTCAAGTGGAGTTCTTCGTTCGTTATTTTATTATTCCTCTTGTGTGTTGTTTAAATCTCAAATTGACTTCTCCGTTTGTAATTATCTCTCTCCCATTATTGTTTTATTTAACTTCCTAGTAGAATTTTATACTTGTTGTTTATCCCAATCCATATGTGTGTTGATTAATTCTCAAGTAGCGTTCTTCGCTTGTGATACTCTTTACTCTTTCCTGTATTGTTTAAATCTCGAATAGACTTCTTTGTTTGACATTATCCCACTCCTTTAGTGTGTTGTTTTACTCTCGAGTAGAATTTTACATTTGTTGTTCATCCCACTCCTTATGTGTGTTCTTTAACTCTTAAGTAGTGTTCTTCGTTTGTGATACTCTTACTCCTTCTGTGTATTGTTTAAATCTCGAATAGACTTCTTTGTTTGACATTATCCCACTCCTTTAGTGTGTTGTTTAACTCTCGAGTAGAGTTATTCGTTTGTTGTTCATCCATCTCCAAAGTTTGTTTTTATATCTATCAAGTAGATATGTTCGTTTGTTGTTTATTCAACAACTTTTCTGTTTTGTTCAACTCTCAAGTGGAGTTCTTCGTTCGTTATTTTATTATTCCTCTTGTGTGTTGTTTAAATCTCAAATTAACTTCTCCGTTTGTAATTATCTCTCCCATTATTGTTTTATTTAACTCTCGAGTGGAATTTTATACTTGTTGTTTATCCCAATCCATATGTGTGTTGATTAATTCTCAAGTAGTGTTCTTCGTTTGTGATACTCTTACTCCTTCTGTGTATTGTTTAAATCTCGAATAGACTTCTTTGTTTGACATTATCCCACTCCATTAGTGTGTTGTTTAACTCTCGAGTAGAATTTTACATTTGTTGTATATCCCACTCCTTATGTGTGTTCTTTAACTCTTATGTTGTGTTCTTCATTTGTTATACTCTTACTCCTTCTGTGTATTGTTTAAATCTCGAATGGACTTCTTTGTTTTACATTATCCCACTCCTTTAGTGTGTTGTTTTACTCTCGAGTAGAATTTTACATTTGTTGTTTATCACAATCCATATGTGTGTTGATTAATTCTCAAGTAGTGTTCTTCGTTTGTGATACTCTTACTCCTTCTGTGTTTTGTTTAAATCTCGAAAAGACTTCTTTGTTTGACATTATCCCACTCCTTTAGTGTGTTGTTTTACTCTCGAGTAGAATTTTACATTTGTTGTTTATCCCACTCCTTATGTGTGTGGTTTAACTCTCAAGTAGAGTTCTTCATTTGTGAAACTCTTACTCCTTCTGTGTAATGTTTAAATCTTGAATATACTTCTTCGTTTGACTTTATCCCACACCTTTATTGTGTTTTTTAACCCTCGAGTAGAATTTTACATTTATTGTTTATCCCACTCCGTATGTGTGTGGTTTGACTCTCAAGTAGAGTTCTTCGTTTGTGATACTCTTACTCCGTCTGTGTATAGTTTAAATCTCGAATAGACTTCTTCGTTTGACATTATCCCACCTTTAGTGTGTTGTTTAACTCTCGAGTAGAATTTTACATTTGTTGTTCATCCCAATCCTTATGTGTGTTCTTTAACTCTCAAGTAGTGTTCTTCGCTTGTGATACTCTTACTCCTTCCTGTATTGTTTAAATCTCAATAGACTTCTTTGTTTGACATTATCCCACCTTTAGTGTGTTGTTTAACTCTCGGTAGAATTTTTACATTTGTTGTTCATCCAATTTTATGTGTGTTGTTTAACTCTCAAGTAGTTCTTCGTTTGTGATACTATTATTCCTTCTTGTGTTGTTTAAATCTCAAATAGACTTCTCCGCTTGTAATTATCTCCCTTTATTGTGTTGTTTAACTCTCGAGTAGAATTTTACATTTGTTGTTTATCCCAATCCATATGTGCGTTGATTAATTCTCAAGTAGTGTTCTTCGTTTGTGATACTCTTACTCCTTCTGTGTATTGTTTAAATCTCAAATAGACTTCTTTGTTTTACATTATCCCACTCCTTTAGTGTGTTGTTTTACTCTCGAGTAGAATTTTACATTTGTTGTTCATCCCACTCCTTATGTGTGTTCTTTAACTCTTAAGTAGTGTTCTTCGTTTGTGATACTCTTACTCCTTCCGTGTATTGTTTAAATCTCGAATAGACTTCTTTGTTTGACATTATCCCACTCCTTTAGTGTGTTGTTTAACTCTCGAGTAGAGTTATTCGTTTGTTGTTCATCCATCTCCAAAGTTTGTTTTTTATATCTCTCAAGTAGATTTGTTCGTTTGTTGTTTATTCAACACCTTTTGTGTTTTGTTTAACTCTCAAGTGGAGTTCTACGTTCGTTATGTTATTATTCCTCTTGTGTTGTTTAAATCTCAAATTGACTTCTCTGTTTGTAATTATCTCTCTCCCATTATTGTTTTATTTAACTCTAGTAGAATTTTATACTTGTTGTTTATCCCAATCCATATGTGTGTTGATTAATTCTCAAGTAGTGTTCTTCGTTTGTGATACTCTTACTCCTTCTGTGTAATGTTTAAATCTCGAATAGACTTCTTTGTTTGACATTATCCCACTCCTTTAGTGTGTTGTTTTACTCTCGAGTAGAATTTTACATTTGTTGTTCATCCCACTCCTTATGTGTGTTCTTTAACTCTTAAGTAGTGTTCTTCGTTTGTGATACTCTTACTCCTTCTGTGTATTGTTTAAATCTCGAATAGACTTCTTTGTTTGACATTATCCCACTCCTTTAGTGTGTTGTTTAACTCTCGAGTAGAGTTATTCGTTTGTTGTTCATCCATCTCCAAAGTTTGTTTTTTATATCTCTCAGGTAGATTTGTTCGTTTGTTGTTTATTCAACAACTTTTCTGTTTTGTTCAACTCTCAAGTGGAGTTTTTCGTTCGTTATTCTATTATTTCTCTTGTGTGTTGTTTAAATCTCAAATTAACTTCTCCGTTTGTAATTATCTCTCTCCCATTATTGTTTTATTTAACTCCCGAGTAGAATTTTATATTTGTTGTTTATCCCAATCCATATGTGTGTTGATTAATTCTCAAGTAGTGTTCTTCGTTTGTGATACTCTTACTCCTTCTGTGTATTGTTTAAATCTCGAATAGACTTCTTTGTTTGACATTATCCCACTCCTTTAGTGTGTTGTTTTACTCTCGAGTAGAATTTTACATTTGTTGTTCATCCCACTCCTTATGTGTGTTCTTTAACTCTTAAGTAGTGTTCTTCGTTTGTGATACTCTTACTCCTTCTGTGTATTGTTTAAATCTCGAATAGACTTCTTTGTTTTACATTATCCCACTCCTTCAGTGTGTTGTTTAACTCTCGAGTAGAGTTATTCGTTTGTTGTTCATCCATCTCCAAAGTTTGTTGTTTATATCTCTCAAGTAGATTTGTTCGTTTGTTGTTTATTCAACACCTTTTGTGTTTTGTTTAACTCTCAAGTGGAGTTCTTCGTTCGTTATTTTATTATTCCTCTTGTGTGTTGTTTAAATCTCAAATTGACTTCTCCGTTTGTAATTATCTCTCTCCCATTATTGTTTTATTTAACTCTCGAGTAGAATTTTATACTTGTTGTTTATCCCAATCCATATGTGTGTTGATTAATTCTCAAGTAGTGTTCTTCGTTTGTGATACTCTCACTCCTTCTGTATATTGTTTAAATCTCGAATAGAATTCTTTGTTTGACATTATCCCACTCCTTTAGTGTGTTGTTTAACTCTCGAGTAGAATTTTACATTTGTTGTTTATCCCACTCCTTATGTGTGTTCTTTAACTCTTAAGTAGTGTTCTTCGTTTGTGATACTCTTACTCCTTCTGTGTATTGTTTAAATCTCGAATAGACTTCTTTGTTTGACATTATCCCACTCCTTTAGTGTGTTGTTTAACTCTCGAGTAGAATTTTACATTTGTTGTTCATCCCACTCCTTATGTGTGTTCTTTAAATCTTAAGTAGTGTTCTTCGTTTGTGATACTCTTACTCCGTCTGTGTAATGTTTAAATCTCGAATAGACTTCTTTGTTTGACATTATCCCACTCCTTTAGTGTGTTGTTTAACTCTCGAGTAGAGTTATTCGTTTGTTGTTCATCCATCTCCAAAGTTTGTTTTTTATATCTATCAAGTAGATATGTTCGTTTGTTGTTTATTCAACACCTTTTGTGTTTTGTTTAACTCTCAAGTGGAGTTCTTCGTTCGTTATGTTATTATTCCTCTTGTGTGTTGTTTAAATCTCAAATTGACTTCTCTGTTTGTAATTAGCTCTCTCCCAATATTGTTTTATTTAATTCTCGAGTAGAATTTTATACTTGTTGTTCATCCCACTCCTTATGTGTGTTCTTTAAATCTTAAGTAGTGTTCTTCGTTTGTGATACTCTTACTCCTTCTGTGTATTGTTTAAATCTCGAATAGACTTCTTTGTTTGACATTATCCCACTCCTTTAGTGTGTTGTTTAACTCTCGAGTGGAGCTATTCGTTTGTTGTTCATCCATCTCCAAAGTTTGTTGTTTATATCTCTCAAGTAGATTTGTTCGTTTGTTGTTTATTCAACACCTTTTGTGTTTTGTTTAACTCTCAAGTGGAGTTCTTCGTTCGCTATTTTATTATTCCTCTTGTGTGTTGTTTAAATCTCAAATTGACTTCTCCGTTTGTAATGATCTCTCTCCCATTATTGTTTTATTTGACTTCCGAGTAGAATTTTATACTTGTTGTTTATCCCAATCCATATGTGTGTTGATTAATTCTCAAGTAGCGTTTTTCGTTTGTGATACTCTTACTCCTTTTGTGTATTGTTAAAATCTCGAATAGACTTCTTTGTGTGACATTATCCCACTCCTTTAGTGTGTTGTTTAACTCTCGAGTAGAATTTTACATTTGTTGTTTATCCCACTCCTTATGTGTGTTCTTTAACTCTTAAGTAGTGTTCTTCGTTTGTGATACTCTTACTCCTTCTGTGTTTTGTTTAAATCTCGAATAGACTTCTTTGTTTGACATTATCCCACTCCTTTAGTGTGTTGTTTAACTCTCGAGTAGAGCTATTCGTTTGTTGTTCATCTATCCCCAAAGTTTGTTGTTTATATATCTCAAGTAGATTTGTTCGTTTGTTGTTTATTCAACACCTTTTGTGTTTTGTTTAACTCTCAAGTGGAGTTCTTCGTTCGCTATTTTATTATTCCTCTTGTGTGTTGTTTAAATCTCAAATTGACTTCTCCGTTTGTAATGATCTCTCTCCCATTATTGTTTTATTTAACTTCCGAGTAGAATTTTATACTTGTTGTTTATCCCAATCCATATGTGTGTTGATTAATTCTCAAGTAGTGTTCTTCGTTTGTGATACTCTTACTCCTTCTGTGTATTGTTTAAATCTCGAATAGACTTCTTTGTTTGACATTATCCCACTCCTTTAGTGTGTTGTTTTACTCTCGAGTAGAATTTTACATTTGTTGTTCATCCCACTCCTTATGTGTGTTCTTTAACTCTTAAGTAGTGTTCTTCGTTTGTGATACTCTTACTCCTTCTGTGTATTGTTTAAATCTCGAATAGACTTCTTTGTTTGACATTATCCCACTCCTTTAGTGTGTTGTTTAACTCTCGAGTAGAGTTATTCGTTTGTTGTTCATCCATCTCCAAAGTTTGTTGTTTATATCTCTCAAGTAGATTTGTTCGTTTGTTGTTTATTCAACACCTTTTGTGTTTTGTTTAACTCTCAAGTGGAGTTCTTCGTTCGTTATTTTATTATTCCTCTTGTGTGTTGTTTAAATCTCAAATTGACTTCTCCGTTTGTAATTATCTCTCTCCCATTATTGTTTTATTTAACTCCCGAGTAGAATTTTATACTTGTTGTTTATCCCAATCCATATGTGTGTTGATTAATTCTCAAGTAGTGTTCTTCGTTTGTGATACTCTTACTCCTTCTGTGTATTGTTTAAATCTCGAATAGACTTCTTTGTTTGACATTATCCCACTCCTTTAGTGTGTTGTTTTACTCTCGAGTAGAATTTTACATTTGTTGTTCATCCCACTCCTTATGTGTGTTCTTTAAATCTTAAGTAGTGTTCTTCGTTTGTGATACTCTTACTCCTCCTGTGTATTGTTTAAATCTCGAATAGACTTCTTTGTTTTACATTATCCCACTCCTTTAGTGTGTTGTTTAACTCTCGAGTAGAGTTATTCGTTTGTTGTTCATCCATCTCCAAAGTTTGTTTTTTATATCTATCAAGTAGATATGTTCGTTTGTTGTTTATTCAACACCTTTTGTGTTTTGTTTAACTCTCAAGTGGAGTTCTTCGTTCGTTATGTTATTATTCCTCTTGTGTGTTGTTTAAATCTCAAATTGACTTCTCCGTTTGTAATTATCTCTCTCCCATTATTGTTTTATTTAACTCCCGAGTAGAATTTTATATTTGTTGTTTATCCCAATCCATATGTGTGTTGATTAATTCTCAAGTAGTGTTCTTCGTTTGTGATACTCTTACTCCTTCTGTGTATTGTTTAAATCTCGAATAGACTTCTTTGTTTGACATTATCCCACTCCTTTAGTGTGTTGTTTTACTCTCGAGTAGAATTTTACATTTGTTGTTCATCCCACTCCTTATGTGTGTTCTTTAACTCTTAAGTAGTGTTCTTCGTTTGTGATACTTACTTACCTTCTGTGTATTGTTTAAATCTCGAATAGACTTCTTTGTTTGACATTATCCCACTCCTTTAGTGTGTTGTTTAACTCTCGAGTAGAGTTATTCGTTTGTTGTTCATCCATCTCCAAAGTTTGTTGTTTATATATCTCAAGTAGATTTGTTCGTTTGTTGTTTATTCAACACCTTTTGTGTTTTGTTTAACTCTCAAGTAGAGTTCTTCGTTCGTTATTTTATTACTCCGCATGTGTGTTGTTTAAATCTCAAATTGACTTCTCCGTTTGTAATTAGCTCTCTCCCAATATTGTTTTATTTAATTCTCGAGTAGAATTTTATACTTGTTGTTTATCCCAATCCATATGTGTGTTGATTAATTCTCAAGTAGTGTTCTTCGTTTGTGATACTCTTACTCCTTCTGTGTATTGTTTAAATCTCGAATAGACTTCTTTGTTTGACATTATCCCACTCCTTTAGTGTGTTGTTTTACTCTCGAGTAGAATTTTACATTTGTTGTTCATCCCACTCCTTATGTGTGTTCTTTAAATCTTAAGTAGTGTTCTTCGTTTGTGATACTCTTACTCCTTCTGTGTATTGTTTAAATCTCGAATAGACTTCTTTGTTTTACATTATCCCACTCCTTTAGTGTGTTGTTTAACTCTCGAGTAGAGTTATTCGTTTGTTGTTCATCCATCTCCAAAGTTTGTTTTTTATATCTATCAAGTAGATATGTTCGTTTGTTGTTTATTCAACACCTTTTGTGTTTTGTTTAACTCTCAAGTGGAGTTCTTCGTTCGTTATGTTATTATTCCTCTTGTGTGTTGTTTAAATCTCAAATTGACTTCTCCGTTTGTAATTAGCTCTCTCCCAATATTGTTTTATTTAATTCTCGAGTAGAATTTTATACTTGTTGTTTATCCCAATCCATATGTGTGTTGATTAATTCTCAAGTAGTGTTCTTCGTTTGTGATACTCTTACTCCTTCTGTGTATTGTTTAAATCTCGAATAGACTTCTTTGTTTGACATTATCCCACTCCTTTAGTGTGTTGTTTTACTCTCGAGTAGAATTTTACATTTGTTGTTTATCCCACTCCTTATGTGTGTTCTTTAACTCTTAAGTAGTGTTCTTCGTTTGTGATACTCTTACTCCTTCTGTGTATTGTTTAAATCTCGAATAGACTTCTTTGTTTTACATTATCCCACTCCTTTAGTGTGTTGTTTAACTCTCGAGTAGAGTTATTCGTTTGTTGTTCATCCATCTCCAAAGTTTATTTTTATATATCTCAAGTAGATTTGTTCATTTGTTGTTTATTCAACACCTTTTGTGTTTTGTTTAACTCTCAAGTGGAGTTCTTCGTTCGTTATTTTATTATTCCTCTTGTGTGTTGTTTAAATCTCAAATTGACTTCTCCGTTTGTAATTATCTCTCTCCCATTATTGTTTTATTTAACTCCCGAGTAGAATTTTATACTTGTTGTTTATCCCAATCCATATGTGTGTTGATTAATTCTCAAGTAGTGTTCTTCGTTTGTGATACTCTTACTCCTTACGTGTATTGTTTAAATCTCGAATAGACTTCTTTGTTTGACATTATCCCACTCCTTTAGTGTGTTGTTTAACTCTCGAGTAGAATTTTACATTTGTTGTTCATCCCACTCCTTATGTGTGTTCTTTAACTCTTAAGTAGTGTTCTTCGTTTGTGATACTCTTACTCCTTCTGTGTATTGTTTAAATCTCGAATAGACTTCTTTGTTTTACATTATCCCACTCCTTTAGTGTGTTGTTTAACTCTCGAGTAGAGTTATTCGTTTGTTGTTCATCCATCTCCAAAGTTTGTTGTTTATATCTCTCAAGTAGATTTGTTCGTTTGTTGTTTATTCAACACCTTTTGTGTTTTGTTTAACTCTCAAGTGGAGTTCTTCGTTCGTTATTTTATTATTCCTCTTGTGTGTTGTTTAAATCTCAAATTGACTTCTCCGTTTGTAATTATCTCTCTCCCATTATTGTTTTATTTAACTCTCGAGTAGAATTTTATACTTGTTGTTTATCCCAATCCATATGTGTGTTGATTAATTCTCAAGTAGTGTTCTTCGTTTGTGATACTCCTTCCGTGTATTGTTTAAATCTCGAATAGACTTCTTTGTTAGACATTATCCCACTCCTTTAGTGTGTTGTTTAACTCGCGAGTAGAATTTTACATTTGTTGTTTATCCCACTCCTTATGTGTGTTCTTTAACTCTTAAGTAGTGTTCTTCGTTTGTGATACTCTTACTCCTTCTGTGTATTGTTTAAATCTCGAATAGACTTCTTTGTTTGACATTATCCCACTCCTTTAGTGTGTTGTTTAACTCTCGAGTAGAGTTATTCGTTTGTTGTTCATCCATCTCCAAAGTTTGTTTTTTATATCTATCAAGTAGATATGTTCGTTTGTTGTTTATTCAACACCTTTTGTGTTTTGTTGAACTCTCAAGTGGAGTTCTTCGTTATTTTATTATTCCTCTTGTGTGTTGTTTAAATCTCAAATTGACTTCTCCGTTTGTAATTATCTCTCTCCCATTATTGTTTTATTTAACTCCCGAGTAGAATTTTATATTTGTTGTTTATCCCAATCCATATGTGTGTTGATTAATTCTCAAGTAGTGTTCTTCGTTTGTGATACTCTTACTCCTTCTGTGTATTGTTTAAATCTCGAATAGACTTCTTTGTTTGACATTATCCCACTCCTTTAGTGTGTTGTTTTACTCTCGAGTAGAATTTTACATTTGTTGTTCATCCCACTCCTTATGTGTGTTCTTTAACTCTTAAGTAGTGTTCTTCGTTTGTGATACTCTTACTCCTTCTGTGTATTGTTTAAATCTCGAATAGACTTCTTTGTTTGACATTATCCCACTCCTTTAGTGTGTTGTTTAACTCTCGAGTAGAGTTATTCGTTTGTTGTTCATCCATCTCCAAAGTTTGTTTTTATATCTATCAAGTAGATATGTTCATTTGTGGTTTATTCAACACCTTTTGTGTTTTGTTTAACTCTCAAGTGGAGTTCTTCGTTCGTTATGTTATTAGTCCTCTTGTGTGTTGTTTCAATCTCAAATTGACTTCTCCGTTTGTAATTAGCTCTCTCCCAATATTGTTTTATTTAATTCTAGTAGAATTTTATACTTGTTGTTTATCCCAATCCATATGTGTGTTGATTAATTCTCAAGTAGTTTTCTTCGTTTGTGATACTCTTACTCCTTTTGTGTATTGTTAAAATCTCGAATAGACTTCTTTGTTTGATATTATCCCACTCCTTTAGTGTGTTGTTTAACTCTCGAGTAGAATTTTACATTTGTTGTTTATCCCACTCCTTAATATGTGTGTTCTTTAACTCTTAAGTAGTGTTCTTCGTTTGTGATACTCTTACTTCTTCTGTGTTTTGTTTAAATCACGAATAGACTTCTTTGTTTGACATTATCCCACTCCTTTAGTGTGTTGTTTAACTCTCGAGTAGAGCTATTCGTTTGTTGTTCATCTATCTCCGAAGTTTGTTGTTTATATATCTCAAGTAGATTTGTTCGTTTGTTGTTTATTCAACACAATTTGTGTTTTTGTTTAACTCTCAAGTGGAGTTCTTCGTTCGCTATTTTATTATTCCTCTTATGTGTTGTTTAAATCGCAAATTGACTTCTCCGTTTGTAATGATCTCTCTCCCATTATTGTTTTATTTATCTTCCGCGTAGAATTTTATACTTGTTGTTTATCCCAATCCATATGTGTGTTGATTAATTCTCAAGTAGTGTTCTTCGTTTGTGATACTCTTACTCCTTCTGTGTATTGTTTAAATCTCGAATAGACTTCTTTGTTTGACATTATCCCACTCCTTTAGTGTGTTGTTTTACTCTCGAGTAGAATTTTACATTTGTTGTTCATCCCACTCCTTATGTGTGTTCTTTAACTCGTAAGTAGTGTTCTTTGTTTGTGATACTCTTACTCCTTCTGTGTATTGTTTAAATCTCGAATAGTCTTCTTTGTTTTACATTATCCCACTCCTTTAGTGTGTTGTTTAACTCTCGAGTAGAGTTATTCGTTTGTTGTTCATCCATCTCCAAAGTTTGTTTTTTATATCTCTCAAGTAGATTTGTTCGTTTGTTGTTTATTCAACACCTTTTGTGTTTTGTTTAACTCTCAAGTGGAGTTCTTCGTTCGTTATTTTATTATTCCTCTAGTGTGTTGTTTAAATCTCAGATTGACTTCTCCGTTTGTAATTAGCTCTCTCCCAATATTGTTTTACTTAATTCTCGAGTAGAATTTTATACTTGTTGTTTATCCCAATCCATATGTGTGTTGATTAATTCTCAAGTAGTGTTCTTCGTTTGTGATACTCTTACTCCTTCCGTGTATTGTTTAAATCTTCCATAGACTTCTTTGTTAGACATTATCCCACTCCTTTAGTGTGTTGTTTAACTCGCGAGTAGAATTTTACATTTGTTGTTTATCCCACTCCTTATGTGTGTTCTTTAACTCGTAAGTAGTGTTCTTCGTTTATTCGTTTGTTGTTCATCCATCTCCAAAGTTTGTTTTTTATATCTCTCAAGTAGATTTGTTCGTTTGTTGTTTATTCAACACCTTTTGTGTTTTGTTTAACTCTCAAGTGGAGTTCTTCGTTCGTTATTTTATTATTCCTCTTGTGTGTTGTTTAAATCTCAAATTGACTTCTCCGTTTGTAATTATCTCTCTCCCATTATTCTTTTATTTAACTCTCGAGTAGAATTTTATACTTGTTGTTTATCCGAATCCATATGTGTGTTGATTAATTCTCAAGTAGTGTTCTTCGTTTGTGATACTCTTACTACTTCCTTGTATTGTTTAAATCTCGAATAGACTTCTTTGTTTTACATTATCCCACTCCTTTAGTGTGTTGTTTTACTCTCGAGTAGAATTTTACATTTGTTGTTCATCCCACTCCTTATGTGTGTTCTTTAACTCTTAAGTAGTGTTCTTCGTTTGTGATACTCTTACTCCTTCTGTGTATTGTTTAAATCTGGAATAGACTTCTTTGTTTGACATTATCCCACTCCTTTAGTGTGTTGTTTTACTCTCGAGTAGAATTTTATACTTGTTGTTTATCCGAATCCATATGTGTGTTTATTAATTCTCAAGTAGTGTTCTTCGTTTGTGATACTCTTACTCCTTCTGTGTATTGTATAAATCTCGAATAGACTTCTTTGTTTTACATTATCCCACTCCTTTAGTGTGTTGTTTTACTCTCGAGTAGAATTTTACATTTGTTGTTCATCCCACTCCTTATGTGTGTTCTTTAACTCTTAAGTAGTGTTCTTCGTTTGTGATACTCTTACTCCTTCTGTGTATTGTTTAAATCTCGAATAGACTTCTTTGTTTGACATTATCCCACTCCTTTAGTGTGTTGTTTAACTCTCGAGTAGAGTTATTCGTTTGTTGTTCATCCATCTCCAAAGTTTGTTTTTTATATCTCTCAAGTAGATTTGTTCGTTTGTTGTTTATTCAACACCTTTTGTGTTTTGTTTAACTCTCAAGTGGAGTTCTTCGTTCATTATTTTATTATTCCTCTTGTGTGTTGTTTAAATCTCAAATTGACTTCTCCGTTTGTAATTATCTCTCTCCCATTATTGTTTTCTTTAACTCTCGAGTAGAATTTTATACTTGTTGTTTATCCCACTCCATATGTGTGTTGATTAATTCTCAAGTAGTGTTCTTCGTTTGTGATACTCTTACTCCTTCTCTGTATTGTTTAAATCTCGAATAGACTTCTTTGTTTGACATTATCCCACTCCTTTAGTGTGTTGTTTAACTCTCGAGTAGAATTTTACATTTGTTGTTTATCCCACTCCTTATGTGTGTTCTTTAACTCTTAAGTAGTGTTCTTCGTTTGTGATACTCTTACTCCTTCTGCGTATTGTTTAAATCTCGAATAGACTTCTTTGTTTGACATTATCCCACTCCTTTAGTGTGTTGTTTAACTCTCGAGTAGAGTTATTCGTTTGTTGTTCATCCATCTCCAAAGTTTGTTTTTATATCTCAAGTAGATTTGTTCGTTTGTTGTTTATTCAACACCTTTTGTGTTTTGTTTAACTCTCAAGTGGAGTTCTTCGTTCGTTATTTTATTATTCCTCTTGTGTGTTGTTTAAATCTCAAATTGACTTCTCCGTTTGTAATTATCTCTCTCCCATTATTGTTTTATTTAACTCTCGAGTAGAATTTTATACTTGTTGTTTATCCCAATCCATATGTGTGTTGATTAATTCTCAAGTAGTGTTCTTCGTTTGTGATACTCTTACTCCTTCTGTGTAATGTTTAAATCTCGAATAGACTTCTTTGTTTGACATTATCCCACTCCTTTAGTGTGTTGTTTTACTCTCGAGTAGAATTTTACATTTGTTGTTCATCCCACTCCTTATGTGTGTTCTTTAACTCTTAAGTAGTGTTCTTCGTTTGTGATACTCTTACTCCTTCTGTGTATTGTTTAAATCTCGAATAGACTTCTTTGTTTGACATTATCCCACTCCTTTAGTGTGTTGTTTAACTTTCGAGTAGAGCTATTCGTTTGTTGTTCATCCATCTCCAAAGTTTGTTTTTATATCTCTCAAGTAGATTTGTTCATTTGTTGTTTATTCAACACCTTTTGTGTTTTGTTTAACTCTCAAGTGGAGTTCTTCGTTCGTTATTTTATTATTCCTCTTGTGTGTTGTTTAAATCTCAAATTGACTTCTCCGTTTGTAATTATCTCTCCCATTATTGTTTTATTTAACTCCCAAGTAGAATTTTATATTTGTTGTTTATCCCAATCCATATGTGTGTTGATTAATTCTCAAGTAGTGTTCTTCGTTTGTGATACTCTTACTCCTTCTGTGTAATGTTTAAATCTCGAATAGACTTCTTTGTTTGACATTATCCCACTCCTTTAGTGTGTTGTTTTACTCTCGAGTAGAATTTTACATTTGTTGTTCATCCCACTCCTTATGTGTGTTCTTTAACTCGTAAGTAGTGTTCTTCGTTTGTGATACTCTTACTCCTTCTGTGTATTGTTTAAATCTCGAATAGTCTTCTTTGTTTTACATTATCCCACTCCTTTAGTGTGTTGTTTAACTCTCGAGTAGAGTTATTCGTTTGTTGTTCATCCATCTCCAAAGTTTGTTTTTTATATCTCTCAAGTAGATTTGTTCGTTTGTTGTTTATTCAACACCTTTTGTGTTTTGTTTAACTCTGAAGTGGAGTTCTTCGTTCGTTATTTTATTACTCCGCATGTGTGTTGTTTAAATCTCAGATTGACTTCTCCGTTTGTAATTAGCTCTCTCCCAATATTGTTTTACTTAATTCTCGAGTAGAATTTTATACTTGTTGTTTATCCCAATCCATATGTGTGTTGATTAATTCTCAAGTAGTGTTCTTCGTTTGTGATACTCTTACTCCTTCCGTGTATTGTTTAAATCTCGAATAGACTTCTTTGTTTGACATTATCCCACTCCTTTAGTGTGTTGTTTTACTCTCGAGTAGAATTTTACATTTGTTGTTCATCCCACTCCTTATGTGTGTTCTTTAACTCTTAAGTAGTGTTCTTCGTTTGTGATACTCTTACTCCTTCTGTGTATTGTTTAAATCTCGAATAGACTTCTTTGTTTTACATTATCCCACTCCTTCAGCGTGTTGTTTAACTCTCGAGTAGAGTTATTCGTTTGTTGTTCATCCATCTCCAAAGTTTGTTGTTTATATCTCTCAAGTAGATTTGTTCGTTTGTTGTTTATTCAACACCTTTTGTGTTTTGTTTAACTCTCAAGTGGAGTTCTTCGTTCGTTATTTTATTATTCCTCTTGTGTGTTGTTTAAATCTCAAATTGACTTCTCCGTTTGTAATTATCTCTCTCCCATTATTGTTTTATTTAACTCTCGAGTAGAATTTTATACTTGTTGTTTATCCCAATCCATATGTGTGTTGATTAATTCTCAAGTAGTGTTCTTCGTTTGTGATACTCTTACTCCTTCTGTGTATTGTTTAAATCTCGAATAGACTTCTTTGTTTGACATTATCCCACTCCTTTAGTGTGTTGTTTTACTCTCGAGTAGAATTTTACATTTGTTGTTCATCCCACTCCTTATGTGTGTTCTTTAACTCTTAAGTAGTGTTCTTCGTTTGTGATACTCTTACTCCTTCTGTGTATTGTTTAAATCTCGAATAGACTTCTTTGTTTGACATTATCCCACTCCTTTAGTGTGTTGTTTAACTCTCGAGTAGAGTTATTCGTTTGTTGTTCATCCATCTCCAAAGTTTGTTTTTATATCTCTCAAGTAGATTTGTTCGTTTGTTGTTTATTCAACACCTTTTGTGTTTTGTTTAACTCTCAAGTGGAGTTCTTCGTTCGTTATTTTATTATTCCTCTTGTGTGTTGTTTAAATCTCAAATTGACTTCTCCGTTTGTAATTATCTCTCTCCCATTATTCTTTTATTTAACTCTCGAGTAGAATTTTATACTTGTTGTTTATCCCAATCCATATGTGTGTTGATTAATTCTCAAGTAGTGTTCTTCGTTTGTGATACTCTTACTCCTTCTGTGTAATGTTTAAATCTCGAATAGACTTCTTTGTTTGACATTATCCCACTCCTTTAGTGTGTTGTTTTACTTTCGAGTAGAATTTTACATTTGTTGTTTATCCCACTCCTTATGTGTGTTCTTTAACTCTGAAGTAGTGTTCTTCGTTTGTGATACTCTTACTCCTTCTGTGTATTGTTTAAATCTCGAATAGACTTCTTTGTTTGACATTATCCCACTCCTTTAGTGTGTTGTTTAACTCTCGAGTAGAGTTATTCGTTTGTTGTTCATCCATCTTCAAAGTTTTGTTATTATGTCTCTCAAGTCGATTTGTTCGTTTGGTGTTTATTCAACACCTTTTGTGTTTTGTTTAACTCTCAAGTGGAGTTCTTCGCTCGTTATTTTATTATTCCTCTTGTGTGTTGTTTAAATCTCAAATTGACTTCTCCGCTTGTAATTATCTCTCCCATTATTGTTTTATTTAACTCCCTAGTAGAATTTTATATTTGTTGTTTATCCCAATCCATATGTGTGTTGATTAATTCTCAAGTAGTGTTCTTCGCTTGTGATACTTTCTTCCTTCTGTGTAATGTTTAAATCTCGAATAGACTTCTTTGTTTGACATTATCCCACTCCTTTAGTGTGTTGTTTTACTCTCGAGTAGAATTTTACATTTGTTGTTCATCCCACTCCTTATGTGTGTTCTTTAACTCTTAAGTAGTGTTCTTCGTTTGTGATACTCTTACTCCTTCTGTATTTTGTTTAAATCTCGAATAGACTTCTTTGTTTTACATTATCCCACTCCTTCAGTGTGTTGTTTAACTCTCGAGTAGAGTTATTCGTTTGTTGTTCATCCATCTCCAAAGTTTGTTGTTTATATCTCTCAAGTAGATTTGTTCGTTTGTTGTTTATTCAACACCTTTTGTGTTTTGTTTAACTCTCAAGTGGAGTTCTTCGTTCGTTATTTTATTATTCCTCTTGTGTGTTGTTTAAATCTCAAATTGACTTCTCCGTTTGTAATTATCTCTCTCCCATTATTGTTTTATTTAACTCTCGAGTAGAATTTTATACTTGTTGTTTATCCCAATCCATATGTGTGTTGATTAATTCTCAAGTAGTGTTCTTCGTTTGTGATACTCTTACTCCTTCTGTGTATTGTTTAAATCTCGAATAGACTTCTTTGTTTGACATTATCCCACTCCTTTAGTGTGTTGTTTTACTCTCGAGTAGAATTTTACATTTGTTGTTTATCCCACTCCTTATGTGTGTTCTTTAACTCTTAAGTAGTGTTCTTCGTTTGTGATACTCTTACTCCTTCTGTGTTTTGTTTAAATCTCGAATAGACTTCTTTGTTTGACATTATCCCACTCCTTTAGTGTGTTGTTTAACTCTCGAGTAGAGCTATTCGTTTGTTGTTCATCTATCTCCAAAGTTTGTTGTTTATATATCTCAAGTAGATTTGTTCGTTTGTTGTTTATTCAACACCTTTTGTGTTTTGTTTAACTCTCAAGTGGAGTTCTTCGTTCGCTATTTTATTATTCCTCTTGTGTGTTGTTTAAATCTCAAATTGACTTCTCCGTTTGTAATGATCTCTCTCCCATTATTGTTTTATTTATCTTCCGCGTAGAATTTTATACTTGTTGTTTATCCCAATCCATATGTGTGTTGATTAATTCTCAAGTAGCGTTTTTCGTTTGTGATACTCTTACTCCTATGTTTTGTTTAAATCTCGAATAGACTTCTTTGTTTGACATTATCCCACTCCTTTAGTGTGTTGTTTAACTCTCGAGTAGAATTTTACATTTGTTGTTTATCCCACTCCTTATGTGTGTTCTTTAACTCTTAAGTAGTGTTCTTCGTTTGTGATACTCTTACTCCTTCTGTGTTTTGTTTAAATCTCGAATAGACTTCTCTGTTTGACATTATCCCACTCCTTTAGTGTGTTTTTTAACTCTCGAGTGGAGCTATTCGTTTGTTGTTCATCCATCTCCAAAGTTTGTTGTTTATATCTCTCAAGTAGATTTGTTCGTTTGTTGTTTATTCAACACCTTTTGTGTTTTGTTTAACTCTCAAGTGGAGTTCTTCGTTCGTTATTTTATTATTCCTCTTGTGTGTTGTTTAAATCTCAAATTGACTTCTCCGTTTGTAATTATCTCTCACCTTATTGTTTTATTTAAATCCATAGTAGAATTTAATATATGTTGTTTATCCCAATCCATATGTGTGTTGATTAATTCTCAAGTAGTGTTCTTCGTTGGTGATACTCTTACTCCTTCTGTGTAATGTTTAAATCTCGAATAGACTTCTTTGTTTGACATTATCCCACTCCTTTAGTGTGTTGTTTTACTCTCGAGTAGAATTTTACATTTGTTGTTCATCCCACTCCTTATGTGTGTTCTTCAATTCTTAAGTAGTGTTCTTCGTTTGTGATACTCTTACTACTTCCTTGTATTGTTTAAATCTCGAATAGACTTCTTTGTTTTACATTATCCCACTCCTTTAGTGTGTTGTTTAACTTTCGAGTAGAGCTATTCGTTTGTTGTTCATCCATCTCCAAAGTTTGTTTTTATATCTCTCAAGTAGATTTGTTCGTTTGTTGTTTATTCAACACCTTTTGTGTTTTGTTTAACTCTCAAGTGGAGTTCTTCGTTCGTTATTTTATTATTCCTCTTGTGTGTTGTTTAAATCTCAAATTGACTTCTCCGTTTGTAATTATCTCTCTCCCATTATTGTTTTATTCCCGTTTAGAATTTTATACTTGTTGTTTATCCCAATCCATATGTGTGTTGATTAATTCTCAAGTAGTGTTCTTCGTTTGTGATACTCTTACTCCTTCTGTGTAATGTTTAAATCTCGAATAGACTTCTTTGTTTGACATTATCCCACTCCTTTAGTGTGTTGTTTTACTCTCGAGTAGAATTTTACATTTGTTGTTCATCCCACTCCTTATGTGTGTTCTTTAACTCTTAAGTAGTGTTCTTCGTTTGTGATACTCTTACTCCTTCTGTGTATTGTTTAAATCTCGAATAGACTTCTTTGTTTGACATTATCCCACTCCTTTAGTGTGTTGTTTAACTCTCGAGTAGAGTTATTCGTTTGTTGTTCATCCATCTCCAAAGTTTGTTTTTTATATCTCTCAAGTAGATTTGTTCGTTTGTTGTTTATTCAACACCTTTTGTGTTTTGTTTAACTCTCAAGTGGAGTTCTTCGTTATGTTATTATTCCTCTTGTGTGTTGTTTAAATCTCAAATTGACTTCTCTGTTTGTAATTATCTCTCTCCCATTATTGTTTTATTTAACTCCCGAGTAGAATTTTATATTTGTTGTTTATCCCAATCCATATGTGTGTTGATTAATTCTCAACTAGTGTTCTTCGTTTGTGATACTTTTACTCGGTCTGTGTAATGTTTAAATCTCGAATAGACTTCTTTGTTTGACATTATCCCACTCCTTTAGTGTGTTGTTTTACTCTCGAGTAGAATTTTACATTTGTTGTTCATCCCACTCCTTATGTGTGTTCTTTAACTCTTAAGTAGTGTTCTTCGTTTGTGATACTCTTACTCCTTCTGTGTATTGTTTAAATCTCGAATAGACTTCTTTGTTTTACATTATCCCACTCCTTTAGTGTGTTGTTTAATTCTCGAGTAGAGATATTCGTTTGTTGTTCATCCATCTCCAAAGTTTGTTTTTTATGTCTCTAAAGTAGATTTGTTCGTTTTTTGTTTATTCAACACCTTTTGTGTTTTGTTTAACTCTCAAGTGGAGTTCTTCGTTCGTTATTTTATTATTCCTCTTGTGTGTTGTTTAAATCTCAAATTGACTTCTCCGTTTGTAATTATCTCTCTCCCATTATTGTTTTATTTAACTCTCGAGTAGAATTTTATACTTGTTGTTTATCCCAATCCATATGTGTGTTGATTAATTCTCAAGTAGTGTTCTTCGTTTGTGATACTCTTACTCCTTCTGTGTAATGTTTAAATCTCGAATAGACTTCTTTGTTTGACATTATCCCACTCCTTTAGTGTGTTGTTTTACTCTCGAGTAGAATTTTACATTTGTTGTTCATCCCACTCCTTATGTGTGTTCTTTAACTCTTAAGTAGTGTTCTTCGTTTGTGATACTCTTACTCCTTCTGTATATTGTTTAAATCTCGAATAGACTTCTTTGTTTTACATTATCCCACTCCTTCAGCGTGTTGTTTAACTCTCGAGTAGAGTTATTCGTTTGTTGTTCATCCATCTCCAAAGTTTGTTGTTTATATCTCTCAAGTAGATTTGTTCGTTTAATGTTTATTCAACACCTTTTGTGTTTTGTTTAACTCTCAAGTGGAGTTCTTCGTTCGTTATTTTATTATTCCTCTTGTGTGTTGTTTAAATCTCAAATTGACTTCTCCGTTTGTAATTATCTCTCTCCCATTATTGTTTTATTTAACTCCCGAGTAGAATTTTATACTTGTTGTTTATCCCAATCCATATGTGTGTTGATTAATTCTCAAGTAGTTTTCTTCGTTTGAGATACTCTAACTCCTTCTGTGTAATGTATAAATCTCGAATAGACTTCTTTGTTTGACATTATCCCACTCCTTTAGTGTGTTGTTTTACTCTCGAGTAGAATTTTATATTTGTTGTTCATCCCACTCCTTATGTGTGTTCTTTAAATCTTAAGTAGTGTTCTTCGTTTGTGATACTCTTACTCCTTCTGTGTATTGTTTAAATCTCGAATAGACTTCTTTGTTTGACATTATCCCACTCCTTTAGTGTGTTGTTTAACTCTCGAGTAGAGTTATTCGTTTGTTGTTCATCCATCTCCAAAGTTTGTTTTTTATATCTATCAAGTAGATTTGTTCGTTTGTTGTTTATTCAACACCTTTTGTGTTTTGTTTAACTCTGAAGTGGAGTTCTTTGTTCGTAATTTTATTATTCCTCTTGTGTGTTGTTTAAATCTCAAATTTACTTCTCCGTTTGTAATTATCTCTCTCCCATTATTGTTTTACTTAACTCCCGAGTAGAATTTTATACTTGTTGTTTATCCCAATCCATATGTGTGTTGATTAATTCTCAAGTAGTGTTCTTCGTTTGTGATACTCTTACTCCTTCTATGTAATGTTTAAATCTCGAATAGACTTCTTTGTTTGACATTATCCCACTCCTTTAGTGTGTTGTTTTACTCTCGAGTAGAATTTTACATTTGTTGTTCATCCCACTCCTTATGTGTGTTCTTTAACTCTTAAGTAGTGTTCTTCGTTTGTGATACTCTTACTCCTTCTGTATATTGTTTAAATCTCGAATAGACTTCTTTGTTTTACATTATCCCACTCCTTCAGCGTGTTGTTTAACTCTCGAGTAGAGTTATTCGTTTGTTGTTCATCCATCTCCAAAGTTTGTTTTTTATATCTATCAAGTAGATATGTTCGTTTGTTGTTTATTCAACACCTTTTGTGTTTTGTTTAACTCTCAAGTGGAGTTCTTCGTTCGTTATTTTATTATTCCTCTTGTGTGTTGTTTAAATCTCAAATTGACTTCTCCGTTTGTAATTATCTCTCTCCCATTATTCTTTTATTTAACTCTCGAGTAGAATTTTATACTTGTTGTTTATCCGAATCCATATGTGTGTTTATTAATTCTCAAGTAGTGTTCTTCGTTTGTGATACTCTTACTCCTATGTAATGTTTAAATCTCGAATAGACTTCTTTGTTTTACATTATCCCACTCCTTCAGCGTGTTGTTTTACTCTCGACTAGAATTTTACATTTGTTGTTCATCCCACTCCTTATGTGTGTTCTTCAACTCTTAAGTAGTGTTCTTCGTTTGTGATACTCTTACTCCTTCTGTGTATTGTTTAAATCTCGAATAGACTTCTTTGTTTTACATTATCCCACTCCTTCAGCGTGTTGTTTAACTCTCGAGTAGAGTTATTCGTTTGTTGTTCATCCATCTCCAAAGTTTGTTGTTTATATCTCTCAAGTAGATTTGTTCGTTTGTTGTTTATTCAACACCTTTTGTGTTTTGTTTAACTCTCAAGTGGAGTTCTTCGTTCGTTATTTTATTATTCCTCTTGTGTGTTGTTTAAATCTCAAATTGACTTCTCCGTTTGTAATTATCTCTCTCCCATTATTGTTTTATTTAACTCTCGAGTAGAATTTTATACTTGTTGTTTATCCCAATCCATATGTGTGTTGATTAATTCTCAAGTAGTGTTCTTCGTTTGTGATACTCTTACTCCTTCTGTGTAATGTTTAAATCTCGAATAGACTTCTTTGTTTGACATTATCCCACTCCTTTAGTGTGTTGTTTTACTCTCGAGTAGAATTTTACATTTGTTGTTCATCCCACTCCTTATGTGTGTTCTTTAACTCTTAAGTAGTGTTCTTCGTTTGTGATACTCTTACTCCTTCTGTGTATTGTTTAAATCTCGAATAGACTTCTTTGTTTTACATTATCCCACTCCTTTAGTGTGTTGTTTAACTCTCGAGTAGAGTTATTCGTTTGTTGTTCATCCATCTCCAAAGTTTGTTTTTTATATCTCTCAAGTAGATTTGTTCGTTTGTTGTTTATTCAACACCTTTTGTGTTTTGTTTAACTCTCAAGTGGAGTTCTTCGTTATTTTATTATTCCTCTTGTGTGTTGTTTAAATCTCAAATTGACTTCTCCGTTTGTAATTATCTCTCTCCCATTATTGTTTTATTTAACTCCCGAGTAGAATTTTATATTTGTTGTTTATCCCAATCCATATGTGTGTTGATTAATTCTCAAGTAGTGTTCTTCGTTTGTGATACTCTTACTCCTTCTGTGTAATGTTTAAATCTCGAATAGACTTCTTTGTTTGACATTATCCCACTCCTTTAGTGTGTTGTTTGAGTAGAATTTTACATTTGTTGTTCATCCCACTCCTTATGTGTGTTCTTTAACTCTTAAGTAGTGTTCTTCGTTTGTGATACTCTTACTCCTTCTGTGTATTGTTTAAATCTCGAATAGACTTCTTTGTTTTACATTATCCCACTCCTTTAGTGTGTTGTTTAACTCTCGAGTAGAGTTATTCGTTTGTTGTTCATCCATCTCCAAAGTTTGTTTTTTATATCTCTCAAGTAGATTTGTTCGTTTGTTGTTTATTCAACACCTTTTGTGTTTTGTTTAACTCTCAAGTGGAGTTCTTCGTTCGTTATTTTATTATTCCTCTTGTGTGTTGTTTAAATCTCAAATTGACTTCTCCGTTTGTAATTAGCTCTCTCCCAATATTGTTTTATTTAATTCTCGAGTAGAATTTTATACTTGTTGTTTATCCCAATCCATATGTGTGTTGATTAATTCTCAAGTAGTGTTCTTCGTTTGTGATACTCTTACTCCTTCTGTGTAATGTTTAAATCTCGAATAGACTTCTTTGTTTGACATTATCCCACTCCTTTAGTGTGTTGTTTTACTCTCGAGTAGAATTTTACATTTGTTGTTCATCCCACTCCTTATGTGTGTTCTTTAACTCTTAAGTAGTGTTCTTCGTTTGTGATACTCTTACTCCTTCTGTGTATTGTTTAAATCTCGAATAGACTTCTTTGTTTTACATTATCCCACTCCTTCAGCGTGTTGTTTAACTCTCGAGTAGAGTTATTCGTTTGTTGTTCATCCATCTCCAAAGTTTGTTGTTTATGTCTCTCAAGTAGATTTGTACGTTTGTTGTTTATTCAACACCTTTTGTGTTTTGTTTAACTCTCAAGTGGAGTTCTTCGTTCGTTATGTTATTATTCCTCTTGTGTGTTGTTTAAATCTCAAATTGACTTCTCTGTTTGTAATTATCTCTCTCCCATTATTGTTTTATTTAACTTCTGAGTAGAATTTTATATTTGTTGTTTATCCCAATCCATATGTGTGTTTATTAATTCTCAAGTAGTGTTCTTCGTTTGTGATACTCTTACTCCTTCTGTGTAATGTTTAAATCTCGAATAGACTTCTTTGTTTGACATTATCCCACTCCTTTAGTGTGTTGTTTTACTCTCGAGTAGAATTTTACATTTGTTGTTTATCCCACTCCTTATGTGTGTTCTTTAACTCTTAAGTAGTGTTCTTCGTTTGTGATACTCTTACTCCTTCTGTGTATTGTTTAAATCTCGAATAGACTTCTTTGTTTGACATTATCCCACTCCTTTAGTGTGTTGTTTAACTCTCGAGTAGAGTTATTCGTTTGTTGTTCATCCATCTCCAAAGTTTGTTTTTTATATCTCTCAAGTAGATTTGTTCGTTTGTTGTTTATTCAACACCTTTTGTGTTTTGTTTAACTCTCAAGTGGAGTTCTTTGTTCGTTATTTTATTATTCCTCTTGTGTGTTGTTTAAATCTCAAATTGACTTCTCTGTTTGTAATTATCTCTCTCCCATTATTGTTTTATTTAACTCCCTAGTAGAATTTTATATTTGTTGTTTATCCCAATCCATATGTGTGTTGATTAATTCTCAAGTAGTGTTCTTCGTTTGTGATACTCTTACTCCTTCTGTGTAATGTTTAAATCTCGAATAGACTTCTTTGTTTGACATTATCCCACTCCTTTAGTGTGTTGTTTTACTCTCGAGTAGAATTTTACATTTGTTGTTCATCCCACTCCTTATGTGTGTTCTTTAACTCTTAAGTAGTGTTCTTCGTTTGTGATACTCTTACTCCTTCTGTGTATTGTTTAAATCTCGAATAGACTTCTTTTTTTTACATTATCCCACTCCTTTAGTGTGTTGTTTAACTCTCGAGTACAGTTATTCGTTTGTTATTCATCCATCTCCAAAGTTTATTTTTTATATCTCTCAAGTAGATTTGTTCGTTTGTTGTTTATTCAACACCTTTTGTGTTTTGTTTAACTCTCAAGTGGAGTTCTTCGTTCGTTATTTTATTATTCCTCTTGTGTGTTGTTTAAATCTCAAATTGACTTCTCCGTTTGTAATTATCTCTCTCCCATTATTGTTTTATTTAACTCCCGAGTAGAATTTTATACTTGTTGTTTATCCCAATCCATATGTGTGTTGATTAATTCTCAAGTAGTGTTCTTCGTTTGTGATACTCTTACTCCTTCTGTGTAATGTTTAAATCTCGAATAGACTTCTTTGTTTGACATTATCCCACTCCTTTAGTGTGTTGTTTTACTCTCGAGTAGAATTTTACATTTGTTGTTTATCCCACTCCTTATGTGTGTTCTTTAACTCTTAAGTAGTGTTCTTCGTTTGTGATACTCTTACTCCTTCTGTGTATTGTTTAAATCTCGAATAGACTTCTTTGTTTTACATTATCCCACTCCTTTAGTGTGTTGTTTAACTATCGAGTAGAGTTATTCATTTGTTGTTCATCCATCTCCAAAGTTTGTTGTTTATATCTCTCAGGTAGATTTGTTCGATTGTTGTTTATTCGTTATTTTATTATTCCTCTTGTGTGTTGTTTAAATCTCAAATTGACTTCTCCGTTTGTAATTATCTCTCTCCCATTATTGTTTTATTTAACTCTCGAGTTGAATTTTATACTTGTTGTTTATCCCAATCCATATGTGTGTTGATTAATTCTCAAGTAGTGTTCTTCGTTTGTGATACTCTTACTCCTTCTGTGTAATGTTTAAATCTCGAATAGACTTCTTTGTTTGACATTATCCCACTCCTTTAGTGTGTTGTTTTACTCTCGAGTAGAATTTTACATTTGTTGTTTATCCCACTCCTTATGTGTGTTCTTTAACTCTTAAGTAGTGTTCTTCGTTTGTGATACTCTTACTCCTTCTGTGTTTTGTTTAAATCTCGAATAGACTTCTTTGTTTTTGACATTATCCCACTCCTTTAGTGTGTTGTTTAACTCTCGAGTGGAGCTATTCGTTTGTTGTTCATCCATCTCCAAAGTTTGTTGTTTATATCTCTCAAGTAGATTTGTTCGTTTGTTGTTTATTCAACACCTTTTGTGTTTTGTTTAACTCTCAAGTGGAGTTCTTCGTTCGTTATTTTATTATTCCTCTTGTGTGTTGTTTAAATCTCAAATTGACTTCTCCGTTTGTAATTATCTCTCTCCCATTATTGTTTTATTTAATTCTCGAGTAGAATTTTATATTTGTTGTTTATCCCAATCCATATGTGTGTTGATTAATTCTCAAGTAGTGTTCTTCGTTTGTGATACTCTTACTCCTTCTGTGTAATGTTTAAATCTCGAATAGACTTCTTTGTTTGACATTATCCCACTCCTTTAGTGTGTTGTTTTACTCTCGAGTAGAATTTTACATTTGTTGTTCATCCCACTCCTTATGTGTGTTCTTTAACTCTTAAGTAGTGTTCTTCGTTTGTGATACTCTTACTCCTTCTGTGTATTGTTTAAATCTCGAATAGACTTCTTTGTTTTACATTATCCCACTCCTTTAGTGTGTTGTTTAACTCTCGAGTAGAGTTATTCGTTTGTTGTTCATCCATCTCCAAAGTTTGTTTTTATATCTCTCAAGTAGATTTGTTCATTTGTTGTTTATTCAACACCTTTTGTGTTTTGTTTAACTCTCAAGTGGAGTTCTTCGTTCGTTATTTTATTATTCCTCTTGTGTGTTGTTTAAATCTCAAATTGACTTCTCCGTTTGTAATTATCTCTCTCCCATTATTGTTTTATTTAACTCTCGAGTAGAATTTTATACTTGTTGTTTATTCGAATCCATATGTGTGTTTATTAATTCTCAAGTAGTGTTCTTCGTTTGTGATACTCTTACTCCTATGTAATGTTTAAATCTCGAATAGACTTCTTTGTTTGACATTATCCCACTCCTTTAGTGTGTTGTTTTACTCTCGAGTAGAATTTTACATTTGTTGTTCATCCCACTCCTTATGTGTGTTCTTTAACTCTTAAGTAGTGTTCTTCGTTTGTGATACTCTTACTCCTTCTGTGTATTGTTTAAATCTCGAATAGACTTCTTTGTTTTACATTATCCCACTCCTTTAGTGTGTTGTTTAACTCTCGAGTAGAGTTATTCGTTTGTTGTTCATCCATCTCCAAAGTTTGTTGTTTATATCTCTCAAGTAGATTTGTTCGTTTGTTGTTTATTCAACACCTTTTGTGTTTTGTTTAACTCTCAAGTGGAGTTCTTCGTTCGTTATTTTATTATTCCTCTTGTGTGTTGTTTAAATCTCAAATTGACTTCTCCGTTTGTAATTATCTCTCCCATTATTGTTTTATTTAACTCCCGAGTAGAATTTTATACTTGTTGTTTATCCCAATCCATATGTGTGTTGATTAATTCTCAAGTAGTGTTCTTCGTTTGTGATACTCTTACTCCTTCTGTGTAATGTTTAAATCTCGAATAGACTTCTTTGTTTGACATTATCCCACTCCTTTAGTGTGTTGTTTTACTCTCGAGTAGAATTTTACATTTGTTGTTCATCCCACTCCTTATGTGTGTTCTTCAACTCTTAAGTAGTGTTCTTCGTTTGTGATACTCTTACTCCTTCTGTGTATTGTTTAAATCTGGAATAGACTTCTTTGTTTGACATTATCCCACTCCTTTAGTGTGTTGTTTTACTCTCGAGTAGAATTTTACATTTGTTGTTCATCCCACTCCTTATGTGTGTTCTTCAACTCTTAAGTAGTGTTCTTCGTTTGTGATACTCTTACTCCTTCTGTGTATTGTTTAAATCTCGAATAGACTTCTTTGTTTGACATTATCCCACTCCTTTAGTGTGTTGTTTAACTCTCGAGTAGAGTTATTCGTTTGTTGTTCATCCATCTCCAAAGTTTGTTTTTTATATCTCTCAAGTAGATTTGTTCGTTTGTTGTTTATTCAACACCTTTTGTGTTTTGTTTAACTCTCAAGTGGAGTTCTTCGTTCGTTATTTTATTATTCCTCTTGTGTGTTGTTTAAATCTCAAATTGACTTCTCCGTTTGTAATTATCTCTCCCATTATTGTTTTATTTAACTCCCGAGTAGAATTTTATATTTGTTGTTTATCCCAATCCATATGTGTGTTGATTAATTCTCAAGTAGTGTTCTTCGTTTGTGATACTCTTACTCCTTCTGTGTAATGTTTAAATCTCGAATAGACTTCTTTGTTTGACATTATCCCACTCCTTTAGTGTGTTGTTTTACTCTCGAGTAGAATTTTACATTTGTTGTTCATCCCACTCCTTATGTGTGTTCTTTAACTCTTAAGTAGTGTTCTTCGTTTGTGATACTCTTACTCCTTCTGTGTATTGTTTAAATCTCGAATAGACTTCTTTGTTTTACATTATCCCACTCCTTTAGTGTGTTGTTTAACTCTCGAGTAGTGTATTCGTTTGTTGTTCATCCATCTCCAAAGTTTGTTTTTTATATCTCTCAAGTAGATTTGTTCGTTTGTTGTTTATTCAACACCTTTTGTGTTTTGTTTAACTCTCAAGTGGAGTTCTTCGTTCGTTATTTTATTATTCCTCTTGTGTGTTGTTTAAATCTCAAATTGACTTCTCCGTTTGTAATTATCTCTCTCCCATTATTCTTTTATTTAACTCTCGAGTAGAATTTTATACTTGTTGTTTATCCCAATCCATATGTGTGTTGATTAATTCTCAAGTAGTGTTCTTCGTTTGTGATACTCTTACTCCTTCTGTGTAATGTTTAAATCTCGAATAGACTTCTTTGTTTGACATTATCCCACTCCTTTAGTGTGTTGTTTATCCCACTCCTTATGTGTGTTCTTCAACTCTTAAGTAGTGTTCTTCGTTTGTGATACTCTTACTCCTTCTGTGTATTGTTTAAATCTGGAATAGACTTCTTTGTTTGACATTATCCCACTCCTTTAGTGTGTTGTTTAACTCTCGAGTAGAGTTATTCGTTTGTTGTTCATCCATCTCCAAAGTTTGTTTTTTATATCTCTCAAGTAGATTTGTTCGTTTGTTGTTTATTCAACACCTTTTGTGTTTTGTTTAACTCTCAAGTGGAGTTCTTCGTTCGTTATTTTATTATTCCTCTTGTGTGTTGTTTAAATCTCAAATTGACTTCTCCGTTTGTAATTATCTCTCTCCCATTATTGTTTTATTTAACTCCCGAGTAGAATTTTATATTTGTTGTTTATCCCAATCCATATGTGTGTTGATTAATTCTCAAGTAGTGTTCTTCGTTTGTGATACTCTTACTCCTTCTGTGTAATGTTTAAATCTCGAATAGACTTCTTTGTTTGACATTATCCCACTCCTTTAGTGTGTTGTTTTACTCTCGAGTAGAATTTTACATTTGTTGTTCATCCCACTCCTTATGTGTGTTCTTTAAATCTTAAGTAGTGTTCTTCGTTTGTGATACTCTTACTCCTTCTGTGTATTGTTTAAATCTCGAATAGACTTCTTTGTTTTACATTATCCCACTCCTTTAGTGTGTTGTTTAACTCTCGAGTAGAATTTTACATTTGTTGTTTATCCATCTCCAAAGTTTGTTTTTTATATCTATCAAGTAGATATGTTCGTTTGTTGTTTATTCAACACCTTTTGTGTTTTGTTTAACTCTCAAGTGGAGTTCTTCGTTCGTTATGTTATTATTCCTCTTGTGTGTTGTTTAAATCTCAAATTGACTTCTCTGTTTGTAATTATCTCTCTCCCATTATTGTTTTATTTAACTCCCGAGTAGAATTTTATATTTGTTGTTTATCCCAATCCATATGTGTGTTGATTAATTCTCAAGTAGTGTTCTTCGTTTGTGATACTCTTACTCCTTCTGTGTAATGTTTAAATCTCGAATAGACTTCTTTGTTTGACATTATCCCACTCCTTTAGTGTGTTGTTTTACTCTCGAGTAGAATTTTACATTTGTTGTTCATCCCACTCCTTATGTGTGTTCTTCAACTCTTAAGTAGTGTTCTTCGTTTGTGATACTCTTACTCCTTCTGTGTATTGTTTAAATCTGGAATAGACTTCTTTGTTTGACATTATCCCACTCCTTTAGTGTGTTGTTTAACTCTCGAGTAGAGTTATTCGTTTGTTGTTCATCCATCTCCAAAGTTTGTTTTTTATATCTCTCAAGTAGATTTGTTCGTTTGTTGTTTATTCAACACCTTTTGTGTTTTGTTTAACTCTCAAGTGGAGTTCTTCGTTCGTTATTTTATTATTCCTCTTGTGTGTTGTTTAAATCTCAAATTGACTTCTCCGTTTGTAATTATCTCTCTCCCATTATTGTTTTATTTAACTCCCGAGTAGAATTTTATATTTGTTGTTTATCCCAATCCATATGTGTGTTGATTAATTCTCAAGTAGTGTTCTTCGTTTGTGATACTCTTACCTTCCGTGTAATGTTTAAATCTCGAATAGACTTCTTTGTTTGACATTATCCCACTCCTTTAGTGTGTTGTTTTACTCTCGAGTAGAATTTTACATTTGTTGTTCATCCCACTCCTTATGTGTGTTCTTTAACTCTTAAGTAGTGTTCTTCGTTTGTGATACTCTTACTCCTTCTGTGTATTGTTTAAATCTCGAATAGACTTCTTTGTTTTACATTATCCCACTTCTTTTAGTGTTGTTTAACTCTCGAGTAGAGTTATTCGCTTGTTGTTCATCCATCTCCAAAGTTTGTTTTTATATCTCTCAAGTAGATTTGTTCGCTTGTTGTTTATTCAACACCTTTTGTGTTTTGTTTAACTCTCAAGTGGAGTTCTTCGCTCGTTATTTTATTATTCCTCTCAGGTGTTGTTTAAATCTCAAATTGACTTCTCCGTTTGTAATTAGCTCTCTCCCAATATTGTTTTATTTAATTCTCGAGTAGAATTTTATACTTGTTGTTTATCCCAATCCATATGTGTGTTGATTAATTCTCAAGTAGTGTTCTTCGTTTGTGATACTCTTACTCCTTCTGTGTAATGTTTAAATCTCGAATAGACTTCTTTGTTTGACATTATCCCACTCCTTTAGTGTGTTGTTTTACTCTCGAGTAGAATTTTACATTTGTTGTTCATCCCACTCCTTATGTGTGTTCTTTAACTCTTAAGTAGTGTTCTTCGTTTGTGATACTCTTACTCCTTCTGTGTATTGTTTAAATCTCGAATAGACTTCTTTGTTTTACATTATCCCACTCCTTTAGTGTGTTGTTTAACTCTCGAGTAGAGTTATTCGTTTGTTGTTCATCCATCTCCAAAGTTTGTTTTTTATATCTCTCAAGTAGATTTGTTCGTTTGTTGTTTATTCAACACCTTTTGTGTTTTGTTTAACTCTCAAGTGGAGTTCTTCGTTCGTTATTTTATTATTCCTCTTGTGTGTTGTTTAAATCTCAAATTGACTTCTCCGTTTGTAATTATCTCTCTCCCATTATTGTTTTATTTAACTCCCGAGTAGAATTTTATACTTGTTGTTTATCCCAATCCATATGTGTGTTGATTAATTCTCAAGTAGTGTTCTTCGATTGTGATACTCTTACTCCTTCTGTGTAATGTTTAAATCTCGAATAGACTTCTTTGTTTGACATTATCCCACTCCTTTAGTGTGTTGTTTTACTCTCGAGTAGAATTTTACATTTGTTGTTCATCCCACTCCTTATGTGTGTTCTTTAACTCTTAAGTAGTGTTCTTCGTTTGTGATACTCTTACTCCTTCTGTGTATTGTTTAAATCTCGAATAGACTTCTTTGTTTTACATTATCCCACTCCTTCAGCGTGTTGTTTAACTCTCGAGTAGAGTTATTCGTTTGTTGTTCATCCATCTCCAAAGTTTGTTGTTTATATCTCTCAAGTAGATTTGTTCGTTTGTTGTTTATTCAGCACCTTTTGTGTTTTGTTTAACTCTCAAGTGGAGTTCTTCGTTCGTTATTTTATTATTCCTCTTGTGTGTTGCTTAAATCTCAAATTGACTTCTCCGTTTGTAATTATCTCTCTCCCATTATTCTTTTATTTAACTCTCGAGTAGAATTTTATACTTGTTGTTTATTCGAATCCATATGTGTGTTTATTAATTCTCAAGTAGTGTTCTTCGTTTGTGATACTCTTACTCCTATGTAATGTTTAAATCTCGAATAGACTTCTTTGTTTGACATTATCCCACTCCTTTAGTGTGTTGTTTTACTCTCGAGTAGAATTTTACATTTGTTGTTCATCCCACTCCTTATGTGTGTTCTTCAACTCTTAAGTAGTGTTCTTCGTTTGTGATACTCTTACTCCTTCTGTGTATTGTTTAAATCTCGAATAGACTTCTTTGTTTGACATTATCCCGCTCCTTTAGTGTGTTGTTTAACTCTCGAGTAGAGTTATTCGTTTGTTGTTCATCCATCTCCAAAGTTTGTTTTTTATATCTCTCAAGTAGATTTGTTCGTTTGTTGTTTATTCAACACCTTTTGTGTTTTGTTTAACTCTCAAGTGGAGTTCTTCGTTCGTTATTTTATTATTCCTCTTGTGTGTTGTTTAAATCTCAAATTGACTTCTCCGTTTGTAATTATCTCTCTCCCATTATTGTTTTATTTAACTCTCGAGTAGAATTTTATACTTGTTGTTTATCCCAATCCATATGTGTGTTGATTAATTCTCAAGTAGTGTTCTTCGTTTGTGATACTCTTACTCCTTCTGTGTAATGTTTAAATCTCGAATAGACTTCTTTGTTTGACATTATCCCACTCCTTTAGTGTGTTGTTTTACTCTCGAGTAGAATTTTACATTTGTTGTTCATCCCACTCCTTATGTGTGTTCTTTAACTCTTAAGTAGTGTTCTTCGTTTGTGATACTCTTACTCCTTCTGTGTATTGTTTAAATCTCGAATAGACTTCTTTGTTTGACATTATCCCACTCCTTTAGTGTGTTGTTTAACTCTCGAGTAGAGTTATTCGTTTGTTGTTCATCCATCTCCAAAGTTTGTTTTTTATATCTCTCAAGTAGATTTGTTCGTTTGTTGTTTATTCAACACCTTTTGTGTTTTGTTTAACTCTCAAGTGGAGTTCTTCGTTCGTTATTTTATTATTCCTCTTGTGTGTTGTTTAAATCTCAAATTGACTTCTCCGTTTGTAATTATCTCTCTCCCATTATTGTTTTATTTAACTCCCGAGTAGAATTTTATATTTGTTGTTTATCCCAATCCATATGTGTGTTGATTAATTCTCAAGTAGTGTTCTTCGTTTGTGATACTCTTACTCCTTCTGTGTAATGTTTAAATCTCGAATAGACTTCTTTGTTTGACATTATCCCACTCCTTTAGTGTGTTGTTTTACTCTCGAGTAGAATTTTACATTTGTTGTTCATCCCACTCCTTATGTGTGTTCTTTAACTCTTAAGTAGTGTTCTTCGTTTGTGATACTCTTACTCCTTCTGTGTATTGTTTAAATCTCGAATAGACTTCTTTGTTTTACATTATCCCACTCCTTTAGTGTGTTGTTTAACTCTCGAGTAGAGTTATTCGTTTGTTGTTCATCCATCTCCAAAGTTTATTTTTATATATCTCAAGTAGATTTGTTCGTTTGTTGTTTATTCAACACCTTTTGTGTTTTGTTTAACTCTCAAGTGGAGTTCTTCGTTCGTTATTTTATTATTCCTCTTGTGTGTTGTTTAAATCTCAAATTGACTTCTCCGTTTGTAATTATCTCTCTCCCATTATTGTTTTATTTAACTCCCGAGTAGAATTTTATATTTGTTGTTTATCCCAATCCATATGTGTGTTGATTAATTCTCAAGTAGTGTTCTTCGTTTGTGATACTCTTACTCCTTCTGTGTAATGTTTAAATCTCGAATAGACTTCTTTGTTTGACATTATCCCACTCCTTTAGTGTGTTGTTTTACTCTCGAGTAGAATTTTACATTTGTTGTTCATCCCACTCCTTATGTGTGTTCTTTAACTCTTAAGTAGTGTTCTTCGTTTGTGATACTCTTACTCCTTCTGTGTATTGTTTAAATCTCGAATAGACTTCTTTGTTTTACATTATCCCACTCCTTTAGTGTGTTGTTTAACTCTCGAGTAGAGTTATTCGTTTGTTGTTCATCCATCTCCAAAGTTTGTTTTTAATATCTATCAAGTAGATATGTTCGTTTGTTGTTTATTCAACACCTTTTGTGTTTTGTTTAACTCTCAAGTGGAGTTCTTCGTTCGTTATTTTATTATTCCTCTTGTGTGTTGTTTAAATCTCAAATTGACTTCTCCGTTTGTAATTATCTCTCTCCCATTATTGTTTTATTTAACTCCCGAGTAGAATTTTATATTTGTTGTTTATCCCAATCCATATGTGTGTTGATTAATTCTCAAGTAGTGTTCTTCGTTTGTGATACTCTTACTCCTTCTGTGTAATGTTTAAATCTCGAATAGACTTCTTTGTTTGACATTATCCCACTCCTTTAGTGTGTTGTTTTACTCTCGAGTAGAATTTTACATTTGTTGTTCATCCCACTCCTTATGTGTGTTCTTTAACTCTTAAGTAGTGTTCTTCGTTTGTGATACTCTTACTCCTTCTGTGTATTGTTTAAATCTCGAATAGACTTCTTTGTTTTACATTATCCCACTCCTTTAGTGTGTTGTTTAACTCTCGAGTAGAGTTATTCGTTTGTTGTTCATCCATCTCCAAAGTTTGTTTTTTATATCTCTCAAGTAGATTTGTTCGTTTGTTGTTTATTCAACACCTTTTGTGTTTTGTTTAACTCTCAAGTGGAGTTCTTCGTTCGTTATGTTATTATTCCTCTTGTGTGTTGTTTAAATCTCAAATTGACTTCTCTGTTTGTAATTATCTCTCTCCCATTATTCTTTTATTTAACTCTCGAGTAAAATTTTATACTTGTTGTTTATCCCAATCCATATGTGTGTTGATTAATTCTCAAGTAGTGTTCTTCGTTTGTGATACTCTTACTCCTTCTGTGTATTGTTTAAATCTCGAATAGACTTCTTTGTTTGACATTATCCCACTCCTTTAGTGTGTTGTTTTACTCTCGAGTAGAATTTTACATTTGTTGTTCATCCCACTCCTTATGTGTGTTCTTCAACTCTTAAGTAGTGTTCTTCGTTTGTGATACTCTTACTCCTTCTGTGTATTGTTTAAATCTGGAATAGACTTCTTTGTCACTACAAAAATCGCTGTGCGACGGATAAATCCGTCACAGTTAGCTATCCGTCGCCTCAGCGGATTTGCGACGGATAGAAAATCCGTCGCCCTTCGAGTGGCGACGGATAACAATCCGTCCAATTCATGACAGATTGGACGGATTGATCATCAATTTTTTTTTAATTCCGAAATATAGCGGCGGATAGATTCTATCCGTCAAATATAGCGACGGATAGAATCTATCCGTCAAGCTATTTAGCGACGGATAGAATCTATCCGTCATAATTTAGCGACGGATAGATTCTATCCGTCAAATATTTTATTGGACTAGTGACGGAATTTGAAATTCGTCACTAATTCCGTCACTTGAATTCGTCACTAATTCCGCTACTATTTATTTCATATTAATCCCTATTTTCGTAGTTCACCTATTTAATCAATATAATGTTCGATAATAAATCAATAATACGAAAATGTTTCAATGAATAAAAAGTAATATTCGAGTCGAGAAATTATCCAAACAAGTGTAAATATGAAAAAAAATCTGAACATACAGATACATAACTAGCTATCAGACGGGGGTGGGGGTGGGTGATGGCGAACTGGACATGAACTCCATCTCAGAATCAAGGCGCTTCGTTCTCTCCCTTCGTTCTGTCATGGCGCTCCATCTTCGAGTTAGCCGAGCAACATGTTCCGGACTGATCGCACCATTTTGAGACACTGTCTGTGTAAACCGGACGTCTGGACTGCTGGGACGATGATGAGGAGCACGCCGGACTAGCCAGTTGCAAACCGAGGCTCCCGAGTCCATATATTCGTCCTTTCTTGTCCGGTTTGTTGACCTCTAGGAAGATGTTGTCAACTTGTTCAGTTGACAACACATCACCCGTCTCGCCACCTGTGCATCAACCTCAGCCTGAAATCGTAAATAGCAGATATAATGATCGCCATCTTTTAAAAAGTAACTTGTAATAGTGTACAAATATGAACTTTAAGCAACATAAACATACCGCAATAGATTTATGCCCGATATGGTCCATACCCCGCCCTTCTGCTTGGCCTTCTTGAAGATGGCATACTTGGATGTCACCTCCCCCCGTGCCACCTGAATCAAACCAGATCTAGTCAACAATTTATCATCTACAAGTAATAGAGCATACACGTAATGCTAGATTGCAAAAACACATATACGCACCGATTGATAATAATCGCAATGAGATCGCCTCCCCAGGTGGTGAACGGCCCTTCTGCCAGACGATGGGATGCCCGGTTCGCTTGTTGGTCCAAGCAACGTCCCCGACATCGATTCGCGCCAAGAGGCATCCCAAAGGGCCCACTCCGTTGCATCAACTCGTGGAGGATTGGCCACCGATCCCGAATGGCCTTCCACGCATGCACCATATCCTCAGATAGCTTGATCCCACAGCTCGTAAACACGCCAGATCTGTGGATCAACTCTTTGGAATGAAGTACTCCTTCTACATTCCCAATTTCATACAACATCCAAAGTCAATACATGTCCTAACAACATAATGTATATGGTGACTAACATATCAACCAAATAAAGTGGCTAACATACCACTCACATATAGTGGCTAACATACCACTCACATTGTCCTAAAATTTACTAACACAATGGTGACTAACATATCACACAAATAAAGTGGCTAACATACCACTCACATACAGTGGCTAACATACCACTCACATTGTAATAAAAAAAACTAACACAATGGTGACTAACATATCACCCAAATAAAGTGGCTAACATACCACTCACATACAAAGGCTAACATACCACTCATATTAAAACGATTAATTATAATTACAAACAAATGAATGTCATATTTTAACTTACCTCACTCATCGAAGTACTCGGCCTCATGCGCCCGAGATGTGGCTCCAACACTCACCACCGCCTGGTGGCTCTCTCCTGCTCCGGAAGATGTCACCTAGTTTGTTGTGCACCTCCCGAGGCCATAAGCTGTTGTCAATGTATAAGATACAAGAAACGAATATGCATTACTTTAGTACAACAATTTATACTTGTCAACTATCATTATCGGTTATGTTTTAGATATTTAAGAAGAATGTATAATACTTGGCAGGACCAATAGGAAAATCACAGTGCCGTCCCACGTGACGTTGGGATTGTTTGGATCGAACACGAGGTAGGGACAATCGTCGTGGTCGCCCTCCAGATGTGTCCGACTGGTAGAGCCACGGCCTGCTCTCTCTGCCTGGGGTCTCAGAATCCGAGACCTGTGTCACGATCTTGAGCCCTCCTCGTTCGACGGTGTCCCCGACCCACCACTATCATCATGCTGCGTGGGGGACGATAGGTGGACGGCCTGTCATGACATCTGCAAAAAATGTAATAATAATAAAAATGTGTTAGTACGAGTTATAATACATAATGATTATAATAACACATATAATTACTCATAATACACATAATATACCGTTATCGTCCTCTAAGACTACATATTGGTCCTCGTGCGGATCAAACCTCATCATCGCTTCTATGGGATCTTCGCTTGTTTATCGACATCCTCTTGTTGGTACGAGTTCGTAATTGAGTCGTTTTCAATGTACTCCACTTCGAGCGAAAGCACGAATAGGTACCGCAGCTAACCATTCCCTTATCGCGTTTTCGCTTGGATATTCAAGAAACACCACTTATCGTGCTTGAGTCGCTGAATAAATGGTTCATACTTGGTTCGGTACCTCTTCTTTTGGTTCACATCAACCATTTCAAACCGCTCGTTCTTCCTCGTACCTCCGGATTAGGATCATACCACTCAACGTCAAACAAGAAGGTTCGTTAAATGGCAATCCGAATATTCAATCCTCACAATTCGTTTTAGCTTGCGTGGAAATCAAACAAAGTAGCGTCTCCATACTCTTCGCACCATTAACACACACCGGAGTTGCTTGTCGCCATGGCGTGTTACATTCAAATGTGTGGAACCTAAGGCCATTGACTATATAACCTGGAATGTGTAGACCTTTTGAATGGACCCTCATGAGAGCCTTTAAGTATATGCATGTGACGTTGTTAATAGGATTCGGACATACTCTCGGAACCAACTGGAAATTCAGAGAATTTTTGAGTCAAGTAGTTCCTCTAGTGTATCCTCTCATCATCGAGGATTTTCTTCCAAACAACGCTTTTTGAAAAACTCAAACATTGATTCATTGATAAGTCTATAATTGAAGTAGAGACTTGCGTAGCTATATTAAAATTTAAATAAATGGTTGTGACCCTGCAAATAGTACCATATCCGTCAACCTCAAAGACAATTCGTGAGGACATAATATTGAGTCGCTTTCAACTCTTTATCCGTAAGATATTCTTTCTTAGTGCACCAAGAGGTCTCCTGATACCAAGATGATAGGGAAAACTCATCATCCGCTTGAGCTACGAATGTGTCAGCATTTCGAGCCGGCCTTCTTTGGCTTCAGAGGGACGTGTTCATCAAAGTAATAAGAGCGTATAAGGTTGCGGTTTCTCTCGAATGTAGGTATTGGCAATCGATCCTTCAGTTTACCTTTGTTGTTGACATACTTCTTCAATTTCCCCTAAGTACCTCTCGAATGGATACATCCATCGACATCGAACCGTCCAAAGAAGTCTCGCTTCATGTGGAAGGTGCACCGCAAGTGCTCCATAGAATCAAACCAGTTTCGGTGGAAAGATACGCCGAGCTTGCATAGAATCAATGGTATGTTCTTTCAAGATTTTCCAACACTTTGTCATGAACCACCTTGTGCCTAAATTTTTGAAAAATAAGCTCAACTCGGTGATAGCAGTCCATACGTGTTTCACGAAGCTCTCGAAATGCTACCGGATAAGCCTCTCCATGAACACATGACAATGTGACTCTTCATCCCATAAACCTTTGTCTTCTTCAAATCCACACACCTCTCTAAATTTGAGGCGTAATTATCTGGGAAACTCAATGCCCTCACCCAATCAAACAAAATTGACCTAGAAGCGTTGTCAATTGTGTAGCACGCTTTCGGCCACTTACCATTCTCATCCTTCTTTGTCAACTCAGGCCTTTTACACCACGTCGACAACTCGGATCTAGACTTCGCATGGTCCTTTGTTTTTCCCTCAATGTTGCAAAGTGTATTGAATAAGTTCTCGAACACGTTCTTCTCAATGTGCATGAAATCTAAGTTGTGACGGATAAGAAGACTGCTCCAGTAAGGCAAGTCCCAGAAGATGCTTCTCTTCCTCCAACCAGATTTTTTACCAATTTTCTCGTTATGCTTCATCCACCCAAGCTCAGTCACCTTCATAAGACCCAATCTATCAATCTCCGCAAGAATTTGTGCACCAGTAAGTCTTATCTGGGCTTTTTTGTTGACGACTTTATTTTTCAAGAATTGATCCTTGTTCTTCCTGAACGGATGGTCACTTTCTAGCAACCTACGATGACAATCAAACCAACAAAATTTTCCACTACCCTTCAGTCTAAATGCATCTGTATCCTCCAAGTAGTGTGTTTGACATTATCCCACTTCTTTAGTGTGTTGTTTAACTCTCGAGTAGAGTTATTCGTTTGTTGTTCATCCATCTCCAAAGTTTGTATTTTATATCTCTCAAGTAGATTTGTTCGTTTATTGTTTATTCAACACCTTTTGTGTTTTGTTTAACTCTCAAGTGGAGTTCTTCGTTCGTTATTTTATTATTCCTCTTGTGTGTTGTTTAAATCTCAAATTGACTTCTCCGTTTGTAATTATCTCTCTCCCATTATTGTTTTATTTAACTCCCGAGTAGAATTTTATATTTGTTGTTTATCCCAATTCATATGTGTGTTGATTAATTCTCAAGTACTGTTCTCCGTTTGTGATACTCTTACTCCTTCTGTGTAATGTTTAAATCTCGAATAGACTTCTTTGTTTGACATTATCCCACTCCTTTAGTGTGTTGTTTTACTCTCGAGTAGAATTTTACATTTGTTGTTCATCCCACTCCTTATGTGTGTTCTTTAACTCTTAAGTAGTGTTCTTCGTTTGTGATACTCTTACTCCTTCTGTGTATTGTTTAAATCTCGAATAGACTTCTTTGTTTTACATTATCCCACTCCTTCAGCGTGTTGTTTAACTCTCGAGTAGAGTTATTCGTTTGTTGTTCATCCATCTCCAAAGTTTGTTTTTTATATCTCTCAAGTAGAATTGTTCGTTTGTTGTTTATTCAGCACCTTTTGTGTTTTGTTTAACTCTCAAGTGGAGTTCTTCGTTCGTTATTTTATTATTCCTCTTGTGTGTTGTTTAAATCTCAAATTGACTTCTCCGTTTGTAATTATCTCTCTCCCATTATTGTTTTATTTAACTCCCGAGTAGAATTTTATATTTGTTGTTTATCCCAATCCATATGTGTGTTGATTAATTCTCAAGTAGTGTTCTTCGTTTGTGATACTCTTACTCCTTCTGTGTAATGTTTAAATCTCGAATAGACTTCTTTGTTTGACATTATCCCACTCCTTTAGTGTGTTGTTTTACTCTCGAGTAGAATTTTACATTTGTTGTTCATCCCACTCCTTATGTGTGTTCTTTAACTCTTAAGTAGTGTTCTTCGTTTGTGATACTCTTACTCCTTCTGTGTATTGTTTAAATCTGGAATAGACTTCTTTATTTGACATTATCCCACTCCTTTAGTGTGTTGTTTAACTCTCGAGTAGAGTTATTCGTTTGTTGTTCATCCATCTCCAAAGTTTGTATTTTATATCTCTCAAGTAGATTTGTTCTTTTGTTGTTTATTCAACACCTTTTGTGTTTTGTTTAACTCTCAAGTGGAGTTCTTCGTTCGTTATTTTATTATTCCTCTTGTGTGTTGTTTAAATCTCAAATTGACTTCTCCGTTTGTAATTATCTCTCTCCCATTATTGTTTTATTTAACTCCCGAGTAGAATTTTATATTTGTTGTTTATCCCAATTCATATGTGTGTTGATTAATTCTCAAGTAGTGTTCTTCGTTTGTGATACTCTTACTCCTTCTGTGTAATGTTTAAATCTCGAATAGACTTCTTTGTTTGACATTATCCCACTCCTTTAGTGTGTTGTTTTACTCTCGAGTAGAATTTTACATTTGTTGTTCATCCCACTCCTTATGTGTGTTCTTTAACTCTTATAAGTAGTGTTCTTCGTTTGTGATACTCTTACTCCTTCTGTGTATTGTTTAAATCTCGAATAGACTTCTTTGTTTTACATTATCCCAATCCTTCATCGTGTTGTTTAACTCTCGAGTAGAGTTATTCGTTTGTTGTCCATCCATCTCCAAAGTTTATTTTTTATATCTCTCAAGTAGAATTGTTCGTTTGTTGTTTATTCAGCACCTTTTGTGTTTTGTTTAACTCTCAAGTGGAGTTCTTCGTTCGTTATTTTATTATTCCTCTTGTGTGTTGTTTAAATCTCAAATTGACTTCTCCGTTTGTAGTTATCTCTCTCCCATTATTCTTTTATTTAACTCTCGAGTAGAATTTTATACTTGTTGTTTATCCGAATCCATATGTGTGTTTATTAATTCTCAAGTAGTGTTCTTCGTTTGTGATACTCTTAGTCCTTCTGTGTAATGTTTAAATCTCGAATAGACTTCTTTGTTTGACATTATCCCACTCCTTTAGTGTGTTGTTTTACTCTCGAGTAGAATTTTACATTTGTTGTTCATCCCACTCCTTATGTGTGTTTTTCAACTCTTAAGTAGTGTTCTTCGTTTGTGATACTCTTACTCCTTCTGTGTATTGTTTAAATCTGGAATAGACTTCTTTGTTTGACATTATCCCACTCCTTTAGTGTGTTGTTTAACTCTCGAGTAGAGTTATTCGTTTGTTGTTCATCCATCTCCAAAGTTTGTATTTTATATCTCTCAAGTAGATTTGTTCGTTTGTTGTTTATTCAACACCTTTTGTGTTTTGTTTAACTCTCAAGTGGAGTTCTTCGTTCGTTATTTTATTATTCCTCTTGTGTGTTGTTTAAATCTCAAATTGACTTCTCCGTTTGTAATTATCTCTCTCCCATTATTGTTTTATTTAACTCCCGAGTAGAATTTTATATTTGTTGTTTATCCCAATTCATATGTGTGTTGATTAATTCTCAAGTAGTGTTCTTCGTTTGTGATACTCTTACTCCTTCTGTGTAATGTTTAAATCTCGAATAGACTTCTTTGTTTGACATTATCCCACTCCTTTAGTGTGTTGTTTTACTCTCGAGTAGAATTTTACATTTGTTGTTCATCCCACTCCTTATGTGTGTTCTTTAACTCTTATAAGTAGTGTTCTTCGTTTGTGATACTCTTACTCCTTCTGTGTATTGTTTAAATCTCGAATAGACTTCTTTGTTTTACATTATCCCAATCCTTCATCGTGTTGTTTAACTCTCGAGTAGAGTTATTCGTTTGTTGTCCATCCATCTCCAAAGTTTATTTTTTATATCTCTCAAGTAGAATTGTTCGTTTGTTGTTTATTCAGCACCTTTTGTGTTTTGTTTAACTCTCAAGTGGAGTTCTTCGTTCGTTATTTTATTATTCCTCTTGTGCGTTGTTTAAATCTCAAATTGACTTCTCCGTTTGTAATTATCTCTCTCCCATTATTCTTTTATTTAACTCTCGAGTAAAATTTTATACTTGTTGTTTATCCGAATCCATATGTGTGTTTATTTATTCTCAAGTAGTGTTCTTCGTTTGTGATACTCTTACTCCGTCTGTGTAATGTTTAAATCTCGAATAGACTTCTTTGTTTGACATTATCCCACTCCTTTAGTGTGTTGTTTTACTCTCGAGTAGAATTTTACATTTGTTGTTCATCCCACTCCTTATGTGTGTTCTTCAACTCTTAAGTAGTGTTCTTCGTTTGTGATATTCTTACTCCTTCTATGTATTGTTTAAATCTGGAATAGACTTCTTTCTTTGACATTATCCCACTCCTTTAGTGTGTTGTTTAACTCTCGAGTAGAGTTATTCGTTTGTTGTTCATCCATCTCCAAAGTTTGTTTTTTATATCTCTCAAGTAGATTTGTTCGTTTGTTGTTTATTCAACACCTTTTGTGTTTTGTTTAACTCTCAAGTGGAGTTCTTCGTTCGTTATTTTATTATTCCTCTTGTGTGTTGTTTAAATCTCAAATTGACTTCTCCGTTTGTAATTATCTCTCTCCCATTATTGTTTTATTTAACTCCCGAGTAGAATTTTATATTTGTTGTTTATCCCAATCCATATGTGTGTTGATTAATTCTCAAGTAGTGTTCTTCGTTTGTGATACTCTTACTCCTTCTGTGTAATGTTTAAATCTCGACTAGACTTCTTTGTTTGACATTATCCCATTCCTTTAGTGTGTTGTTTTACTCTCGAGTAGAATTTTACATTTGTTGTTCATCCCACTCCTTATGTGTGTTCTTTAACTCTTATAAGTAGTGTTCTTCGTTTGTGATACTCTTACTCCTTCTGTGTATTGTCTAAATCTCGAATAGACTTCTTTGTTTTACATTATCCCAATCCTTCAGCGTGTTGTTTAACTCTCGAGTAGAGTTATTCGTTTGTTGTCCATCCATCTCCAAAGTTTGTTTTTTATATCTCTCAAGTAGATTTGTTCGTTTATTGTTTATTCAACACCTTTTGTGTTTTGTTTGACTCTCAAGTGGAGTTCTTCGTTCGTTATTTATTATTCCTCTTGTGTGTTGTTTAAATCTCAAATTGACTTCTCCGTTTGTAATTATCTCTCTCCCATTATTCTTTTATTTAACTCTCGAGTAGAATTTTATACTTGTTGTTTATCCGAATCCATATGTGTGTTTATTAATTCTCAAGTAGTGTTCTTCGTTTGTGATACTCTTAGTCCTTCTGTGTTATGTTTGAATCTCGAATAGACTTCTTTGTTTGACATTATCCCACTCCTTTAGTGTGTTGTTTTACTCTCGAGTAGAATTTTACATTTGTTGTTCATCCCACTCCTTATGTGTGTTTTTCAACTCTTAAGTAGTGTTCTTCGTTTGTGATACTCTTACTCCTTCTGTGTATTGTTTAAATCTGGAATAGACTTCTTTGTTTGACATTATCCCACTCCTTTAGTGTGTTGTTTAACTCTCGAGTAGAGTTATTCGTTTGTTGTTCATCCATCTCCAAAGTTTGTATTTTATATCTCTCAAGTAGATTTGTTCGTTTATTGTTTATTCAACACCTTTTGTGTTTTGTTTAACTCTCAAGTGGAGTTCTTCGTTCGTTATTTTATTATTCCTCTTGTGTGTTGTTTAAATCTCAAATTGACTTCTCCGTTTGTAATTATCTCTCTCCCATTATTGTTTTATTTAACTCCCGAGTAGAATTTTATATTTGTTGTTTATCCCAATTCATATGTGTGTTGATTAATTCTCAAGTAGTGTTCTCCGTTTGTGATACTCTTACTCCTTCTGTGTAATGTTTAAATCTCGAATAGACTTCTTTGTTTGACATTATCCCACTCCTTTAGTGTGTTGTTTTACTCTCGAGTAGAATTTTACATTTGTTGTTCATCCCACTCCTTATGTGTGTTCTTTAACTCTTAAGTAGTGTTCTTCGTTTGTGATACTCTTACTCCTTCTGTGTATTGTTTAAATCTCGAATAGACTTTTTTGTTTTACATTATCCCAATCCTTCAGCGTGTTATTTAACTCTCGAGTAGAGTTATTCGTTTGTTGTTCATCCATCTCCAAAGTTTGTTTTTTATACCTCTCAAGTAGAATTGTTCGTTTGTTGTTTATTCAGCACCTTTTGTGTTTTGTTTAACTCTCAAGTGGAGTTCTTCGTTCGTTATTTTATTATTCCTCTTGTGTGTTGCTTAAATCTCAAATTGACTTCTCCGTTTGTAATTATCTCTCTCCCATTATTCTTTTATTTAACTCTCGAGTAGAATTTTATACTTGTTGTTTATCCGAATCCATATGTGTGTTTATTAATTCTCAAGTAGTGTTCTTCGTTTGTGATACTCTTACTCCTTCTGTGTAATGTTTAAATCTCGAATAGACTTCTTTGTTTGACATTATCCCACTCCTTTAGTGTGTTGTTTTACTCTCGAGTAGAATTTTACATTTGTTGTTCATCCCACTCCTTATGTGTGTTTTTCAACTCTTAAGTAGTGTTCTTCGTTTGTGATACTCTTACTCCTTCTGTGTATTGTTTAAATCTGGAATAGACTTCTTTGTTTTACATTATCCCACTCCTTTAGTGTGATTTTAACTCTCGAGTAGAGTTATTCGTTTGTTGTTCATCCATCTCCAAAGTTTGTTTTTTATATCTCTCAAGTAGATTTGTTCGTTTGTTGTTTATTCAACACCTTTTGTGTTTTGTTTAACTCTCAAGTGGAGTTCTTCGTTCGTTATTTTATTATTCCTCTTGTGTGTTGTTTAAATCTCAAATTGACTTCTCCGTTTGTAATTATCTCTCTCCCATTATTGTTTTATTTAACTCCCGAGTAGAATTTTATATTTGTTGTTTATCCCAATCCATATGTGTGTTGATTAATTCTCAAGTAGTGTTCTTCGTTTGTGATACTCTTACTCCTTCTGTGTAATGTTTAAATCTCGAATAGACTTCTTTGTTTGACATTATCCCACTCCTTTAGTGTGTTGTTTTACTCTCGAGTAGAATTTTACATTTGTTGTTCATCCCACTCCTTATGTGTGTTCTTTAACTCTTAAGTAGTGTTCTTCGTTTGTGATACTCTTACTCCTTCTGTGTATTGTTTAAATCTCGAATAGACTTCTTTGTTTGACATTATCCCACTCCTTTAGTGTGTTGTTTAACTCTCGAGTAGAGTTATTCGTTTGTTGTTCATCCATCTCCAAAGTTTGTTTTTTATATCTCTCAAGTAGATTTGTTTGTTTGTTGTTTATTCAACACATTTTGTGTTTTGTTTAACTCTCAAGTGGAGTTCTTCGTTCCTTATTTTATTATTCCTCTTGTGTGTTGTTTAAATCTCAAATTGACTTCTCCATTTGTAATTATCTCTCTCCCATTATTCTTTTATTTAACTCTCGAGTAGAATTTTATACTTGTTGTTTATCCGAATCCATATGTGTGTTTATTAATTCTCAAGTAGTGTTCTTCGTTTGTGATACTCTTACTCCTGTGTAATGTTTAAATCTCGAATAGACTTCTTTGTTTAACATTATCCCACTCCTTTAGTGTGTTGTTTTACTCTCGAGTAGAATTTTACATTTGTTGTTCATCCCACTCCTTATGTGTGTTCTTTAACTCTTAAGTAGTGTTCTTCGTTTGTGATACTCTTACTCCTTCTGTGTATTGTTTAAATCTGGAATAGACTTCTTTGTTTGACATTATCCCACTCCTTTAGTGTGTTGTTTAACTCTCGAGTAGAGTTATTCGTTTGTTGTTCATCCATCTCCAAAGTTTGTTTTTTATATCTCTCAAGTTGATTTGTTCGTTTGTTGTTTATTCAACACATTTTGTGTTTTGTTTAACTCTCAAGTGGAGTTCTTCGTTCGTTATTTTATTATTCCTCTTGTGTGTTGTTTAAATCTCAAATTGACTTCTCCGTTTGTAATTATCTCTCTCCCATTATTCTTTTATTTAACTCTCGAGTAGAATTTTATACTTGTTGTTTATCCGAATCCATATGTGTGTTTATTAATTCTCAAGTAGTGTTCTTCGTTTGTGATACTCTTACTCCTTCTGTGTAATGTTTAAATCTCGAATAGACTTCTTTGTTTGACATTATCCCACTCCTTTAGTGTGTTGTTTTACTCTCGAGTAGAATTTTACATTTGTTGTTCATCCCACTCCTTATGTGTGTTCTTTAACTCTTATAAGTAGTGTTCTTCGTTTGTGATACTCTTACTCCTTCTGTGTATTGTTTAAATCTCGAATAGACTTCTTTGTTTTACATTATCCCAATCCTTCAGCGTGTTGTTTAACTCTCGAGTAGAGTTATGCGTTTGTTGTCCATCCATCTCCAAAGTTTGTTTTTTATATCTCTCAAGTAGAATTGTTCGTTTGTTGTTTATTCAGCACCTTTTGTGTTTTGTTTAACTCTCAAGTGGAGTTCTTCGTTCGTTATTTTATTATTCCTCTTGTGTGTTGTTTAAATCTCAAATTGACTTCTCCGTTTGTAATTATCTCTCTCCCATTATTGTTTTATTTAACTCCCGAGTAGAATTTTATATTTGTTGTTTATCCCAATCCATATGTGTGTTGATTAATTCTCAAGTAGTGTTCTTCGTTTGTGATACTCTTACTCCTTCTGTGTAATGTTTAAATCTCGAATAGACTTCTTTGTTTGACATTATCCCACTCCTTTAGTGTGTTGTTTTACTCTCGAGTAGAATTTTACATTTGTTGTTCATCCCACTCCTTATGTGTGTTCTTTAACTCTTAAGTAGTGTTCTTCGTTAGTGATACTCTTACTCCTTCTGTGTGTTGTTCAAATCTCGAATAGACTTCTTTGTTTTACATTATCCCACTCCTTCAGCGTGTTGTTTAACTCTCGAGTAGAGTTATTCGTTTGTTGTTCATCCATCTCCAAAGTTTGTTGTTTATATCTCTCAAGTAGATTTGTTCGTTTATTGTTTATTCAACACCTTTTGTGTTTTGTTTGACTCTCAAGTGGAGTTCTTCGTTCGTTATTTATTATTCCTCTTGTGTGTTGTTTAAATCTCAAATTGACTTCTCCGTTTGTAATTATCTCTCTCCCATTATTCTTTTATTTAACTCTCGAGTAGAATTTTATACTTGTTGTTTATCCGAATCCATATGTGTGTTTATTAATTCTCAAGTAGTGTTCTTCGTTTGTGATACTCTTACTCCTTCTGTGTAATGTTTAAATCTCGAATAGACTTCTTTGTTTGACATTATCCCACTCCTTTAGTGTGTTGTTTTACTCTCGAGTAGAATTTTACATTTGTTGTTCATCCCACTCCTTATGTGTGTTCTTCAACTCTTAAGTAGTGTTCTTCGTTTGTGATACTCTTACTCCTTCTGTGTATTGTTTAAATCTGGAATAGACTTCTTTGTTTGACATTATCCCACTCCTTTAGTGTGTTGTTTAACTCTCGAGTAGAGTTATTCGTTTGTTGTTCATCCATCTCCAAAGTTTGTTTTTTATATCTCTCAAGTAGATTTGTTCGTTTGTTGTTTATTCAACACCTTTTGTGTTTTGTTTAACTCTCAAGTGGAGTTCTTCGTTCGTTATTTTATTATTCCTCTTGTGTGTTGTTTAAATCTCAAATTGACTTCTCCGTTTGTAATTATCTCTCTCCCATTATTCTTTTATTTAACTCTCGAGTAGAATTTTATACTTGTTGTTTATCCGAATCCATATGTGTGTTTATTAATTCTCAAGTAGTGTTCTTCGTTTGTGATACTCTTACTCCTTCTGTGTAATGTTTAAATCTCGAATAGACTTCTTTGTTTGACATTATCCCACTCCTTTAGTGTGTTGTTTTACTCTCGAGTAGAATTTTACATTTGTTGTTCATCCCACTCCTTATGTGTGTTCTTTAACTCTTATAAGTAGTGTTCTTCGTTTGTGATACTCTTACTCCTTCTGTGTATTGTTTAAATCTCGAATAGACTTCTTTGTTTTACATTATCCCAATCCTTCAGCGTGTTGTTTAACTCTCGAGTAGAGTTATGCGTTTGTTGTCCATCCATCTCCAAAGTTTGTTTTTTATATCTCTCAAGTAGAATTGTTCGTTTGTTGTTTATTCAGCACCTTTTGTGTTTTGTTTAACTCTCAAGTGGAGTTCTTCGTTCGTTATTTTATTATTCCTCTTGTGTGTTGTTTAAATCTCAAATTGACTTCTCCGTTTGTAATTATCTCTCTCCCATTATTCTTTTATTTAACTCTCGAGTAGAATTTTATACTTGTTGTTTATCCGAATCCATATGTGTGTTTATTAATTCTCAAGTAGTGTTCTTCGTTTGTGATACTCTTACTCCTGTGTAATGTTTAAATCTCGAATAGACTTCTTTGTTTGACATTATCCCACTCCTTTAGTGTGTTGTATTACTCTTGAGTAGAATTTTACATTTGTTGTTCATCCCACTCCTTATGTGTGTTCTTTAACTCTTAAGTAGTGTTCTTCGTTTGTGATACTCTTACTCCTTCTGTGTATTGTTTAAATCTGGAATAGACTTCTTTGTTTGACATTATCCCACTCCTTTAGTGTGTTGTTTAACTCTCGAGTAGAGTTATTCGTTTGTCGTTCATCCATCTCCAAAGTTTGTTTTTTATATCTCTCAAGTAGATTTGTTTGTTTGTTGTTTATTCAACATATTTTGTGTTTTGTTTAACTCTCAAGTGGAGTTCTTCGTTCGTTATTTTATTATTCCTCTTGTGTGTTGTTTAAATCTCAAATTGACTTCTCCGTTTGTAATTATCTCTCTCCCATTATTCTTTTATTTAACTCTCGAGTAGAATTTTATACTTGTTGTTTATCCGAATCCATATGTGTGTTTATTAATTCTCAAGTACTGTTCTTCGTTTGTGATACTCTTACTCCTGTGTAATGTTTAAATCTCGAATAGACTTCTTTGTTTGACATTATCCCACTCCTTTAGTGTGTTGTATTACTCTTGAGTAGAATTTTACATTTGTTGTTCATCCCACTCCTTATGTGTGTTCTTTAACTCTTAAGTAGTGTTCTTCGTTTGTGATACTCTTACTCCTTCTGTGTATTGTTTAAATCTGGAATAGACTTCTTTGTTTGACATTATCCCACTCCTTTAGTGTGTTGTTTAACTCTCGAGTAGAGTTATTCGTTTGTTGTTCATCCATCTCCAAAGTTTGTTTTTTATATCTCTCAAGTAGATTTGTTTGTTTGTTGTTTATTCAACACATTTTGTGTTTTGTTTAACTCTCAAGTGGAGTTCTTCGTTCGTTATTTTATTATTTCTCTTGTGTGTTGTTTAAATCTCAAATTGACTTCTCCGTTTGTAATTATCTCTCTCCCATTATTCTTTTATTTAACTCTCGAGTAGAATTTTATACTTGTTGTTTATCCGAATCCATATGTGTGTTTATTAATTCTCAAGTAGTGTTCTTCGTTTGTGATACTCTTACTCCTTCTGTGTAATGTTTAAATCTCGAATAGACTGCTTTGTTTGACATTATCCCACTCCTTTAGTGTGTTGTTTTACTCTCGAGTAGAATTTTACATTTGTTGTTCATCCCACTCCTTATGTGTGTTCTTTAACTCTTAAGTAGTGTTCTTCGTTTGTGATACTCTTACTCCTTCTGCGTATTGTTTAAATCTGGAATAGACTTCTTTGTTTGACATTATCCCACTCCTTTAGTGTGTTGTTTAACTCTCGAGTAGAGTTATTCGTTTGTTGTTCATCCATCTCCAAAGTTTGTTTTTTATATCTCTCAAGTAGATTTGTTCGTTTGTTGTTTATTCAACAACTTTTCTGTTTTGTTCAACTCTCAAGTGGAGTTCTTCGTTCGTTATTTTATTATTCCTCTTGTGTGTTGTTTAAATCTCAAATTGACTTCTCCGTTTGTAATTATCTCTCTCCCATTATTGTTTTATTTAACTCCCGAGTAGAATTTTATATTTGTTGTTTATCCCAATCCATATGTGTGTTGATTAATTCTCAAGTAGTGTTCTTCGTTTGTGATACTCTTACTCCTTCTGTGTAATGTTTAAATCTCGAATAGACTTCTTTGTTTGACATTATCCCACTCCTTTAGTGTGTTGTTTTACTCTCGAGTAGAATTTTACATTTGTTGTTCATCCCACTCCTTATGTGTGTTCTTTAACTCTTAAGTAGTGTTCTTCGTTTGTGATACTCTTACTCCTTCTGTGTATTGTTTAAATCTCGAATAGACTTCTTTGTTTTACATTATCCCACTCCTTCAGCGTGTTGTTTAACTCTCGAGTAGAGTTATTCGTTTGTTGTTCATCCATCTCCAAAGTTTGTTGTTTATATCTCTCAAGTAGATTTGTTCGTTTATTGTTTATTCAACACCTTTTGTGTTTTGTTTAACTCTCAAGTGGAGTTCTTCGTTCGTTATTTTATTATTCCTCTTGTGTGTTGTTTAAATCTCAAATTGACTTCTCCGTTTGTAATTATCTCTCTCCCATTATTCTTTTTTTTTTCTTTTTTTTTTTTTATAAAGAGCTAGTGCTCTCGGACGTTTTATATCACTGAATCATGGCGGTTTATGAGAACCCGCAAACACCAAGTACCTTTTACATTTTACATCCCAACAATGTGCCCAAAACAGTAACAAAACTAATCCTGATATGATTTACAAAAGTCCTAATCAAAGCCATATAGTAGCCGAAGGATTGTATGCCAATGAGCCGACAAAGCTGCACCCAGTCCATGCCATGTCTGAGCCATGTCTGCGCCATGTGTGCCATTTCTGTACCAACCTGTGCCAAGCTGATGCAAGCTCGAATGCCGTAGTTGAGCTTGACCTTGCAGATATGATCTTGGTAGACCTCCAAAATGCATACAAAGAGAACAAACCTACTTGCTATTACATTCCAATAGCTAAAGAGGCTAGGAAATACAATATGCTTGGCCTCTATTACACAAAAATTCAAAAGGAGTTTTATACATATTCCACAAGTTAGGAAGTTAGAAGGGTCAGTTTGTAAGTTAGCATCACCACCACCTTTTTTGTAAACCCAACCATAGTATACTACCTGCCAGAGAAGATTAGCAACAGAAAGAGACATACAATAGACATAATACATATAATGTATCCTCCAAGGCAAGATCCTGTGAGAGGATATAAAATATGTATAAGCTACCAGCTCAAGATAGCACAAATAGATTTGAGGGATGTTTAAGACTGTTTCCAGTTCAAATACAGCCAAATCATATCTATCTAAGCCCAGGACAAGGCAATACAGACTAAACCAAGGGGGGACAAAGATACTAATAATCCATAGTAAATGTGCACAGGGGTGAAGCAAAGCTAAAAGCTTGTATCCAACAACAGGGGGCTCATGACATAGAAGCCACATACTAGAGAGGAGCAAGAGAATGCTACCAATTCTACTATGACAGAGGAGCATCACTTCTCCTTGATACAGATACCATGGATTATCAATACAAACAATCCTACCATCTAATAGAAGGGGGTAATAGAGGGGGGGGGGGAGAGGAAGGTGGATCAGATCAAAACCATCATCATTTCTAGGGACTACTCTGAGACCAAGGATCTCAGAATAGTCAGGGGATGAGAAATTATACCTGCCAGGTTCTGAGGAATGTACATCAGACAGGATGCCTTCTCTATCTAAGGAGAGTTGCAAACCTATCCTTTCATTGTAAATTTGCTTACTCCTCAGCTTACTTATTCTCCAAATATATCTGTGATCTTCTCCAGCCAAAGAGAGATACAAGCCAAACCTTATATACCCGGCATCAGGTCTGCTGATCCTGGTCCTTCTTCCTGCACAAGATAGAGCACAAACCATAGATAAGGACTTCATTTAGGTATTCTCAAATAGGGTATGCCAGTATTATCAGAGAAAACCATTTGTTTAACCAAAGAGTTGCACTCTCCAATTAACACTTCCCTGTTCAAATTAAGTTTGAGAGCTTCCTTGGCCAGGGAATCTGCAACTGAGTTACCTTCCCTATGTATGTGTTGAAAGAGGATCTCCATTTCCTGTCTGTATGCCAGGATCTTCTGAAAAGAGTGCACAGATTTCCAATGTACCATGACCTTGGCAGAATTTCTCAGAGCATCTGATTCAACAATGACTTTATAGTTCCCCAGATGTTTACACACCTGTAGTCCTAAAAAGATTGCTTCCATTTCTGCTTCAAAGGCATTCTTTCTGCCTAACTTTTTTTGATATACTCTAAGTACCCTCCCATTATTACACCTGATTAAGCCTGCAGCTGCTGCACTGTTGTTCACAGGATTCACAGAAGCATCAGTGTTGAGTTTCACCCACAGTGCAGGTGGCCTCTTCCAGTATACTAGTATCAGTGGCTTAGGAACAGTTCTTGTCACTTGAATTCCCCAGTGTTTCCCCAAGGATGCATCTCCTTTCCATATGGCAGCAGGAATGTTGAAGGCATGATGCATGAGATGCAGATGTTTCATAACCAGAGTTATGATCTTCACAGATGTAATCTTTATATCTCTGTGTTTGGCCTCATTCCTGGCTTTCCAGGCATACCATACCAAAAGCAATGGTATTAGGCATCTGATATGATCTTTTTTTTCCCAATCAGAGGATTTTCTCCATGCCACAATTCTAGTAACCACTGTATGCTGAGATTGACAAGGGACAAGAAACAAGTTAGAAAACCATTGCCAAGCTTTATGTACTTCTGGATTGTGTAGACGTACATGTTCCATAGTTTCAAGCTGCCTACAGCATTGACATTTAGATGCCAGCACCACTCCCTTTCTTTGTATAATACAATCAACTGGTAGCCATCCTTGCAGTATTTTCCACCAAAAGATAGAAATTGTAGGAGAGATGTAGGGACTCCAAATGATCTCAAACACAGAGTTTTCAGGTTTAACTCTTCTTACAATGTTCCTAGCAGAAGAGGTGCTGAACATCCCATCTTGGGTAAGCTTCCAAATTGGGAAAGCTTTTTCATTCAGATTGCAGGGAATTTGCAAGACTATGTGAGCTCTTGCTTGCAAAGATAGATCATTCAATTTTGACATATCCCAATTTCCCCCAACTATCCAGGATTGAATAAGGGAATGGTCTATGGTGCCTGCTGACAAACAATTTTTCAATTCCTGAATAGACAAGTTAGGGTTCCAATGATCATGCCAGAAATAAGCCATACCAAAGCCAGGTAGCCAAAACATATTATCTTGAGTAATAGTGCTCACACCAAATAATCTTCTCCACATGGGAGAATCAGCAGGTTTAGGAGTTCTAGAACCAGGATAAATATTACTCCCATATTTTGCATGCATAAAAGAAGCCCACAAAGATTGATTTTCTCTAAACCTAAACCACAACTTCATAGTGAAGGCATGAGACATATCTTGTAAACTACAGACATTCAGGCCAGTTTCCTTGTAAGGAAAACATAAATTCCCCCATTTAGTCCAGTGAATTTTCCTAGTACCATGCAGTGATCCCCAGAAAAACTTGGAAAAAATTTGTTCAATCTCATAAAACACAGACTTGGGGGGCTGCAGTACTTGTAGTAGATAAACAGGTAAAGCATTGAGCACACTTTTTTATCAGAGTCAGCCTACCACCTTGAGACATATAATCCAAGTTCCAACCTAAGAATTTAGCCCTAATTTTACAGAGAAGAGGCAAATACAAGCACTTTTTCTTATTACCTTTAGCTATAGGAGCTCCTAAATAGGTAAAGGGTAAAGACAAGGCAGGCATATTGAGCATGTTCAAAATCACATTATGATCAGCCCTTTTCCCAGTTAAACAACCACTCTTACTCAGGTTTATTCTTTGACCAGATTGAGACTCAAATAAGCACAAGAACTGATGCAGCAAAGTTATACTATCCACAGAGCCATTGCAAAAAATCACACAATGCTTTACTTGTTGAATTTTATACTCTCCAATTATTCTTTTATTTAACTCTCGAGTAGAATTTTATACTTGTTGTTTATCCGAATCCATATGTGTGTTTATTAATTCTCAAGTAGTGTTCTTCGTTTGTGATACTCTTACTCCTTCTGTGTAATGTTTAAATCTCGAATAGACTTCTTTGTTTGACATTATCCCACTCCTTTAGTGTGTTGTTTTACTCTCGAGTAGAATTTTACATTTGTTGTTTATCCCACTCCTTATGTGTGTTCTTTAACTCTTAAGTGGTGTTCTTCGTTTGTGATACTATTACTCCTTCTGTGTATTGTTTAAATCTCGAATAGACTTCTTTGTTTTACATTATCCCACTCCTTTAGTGTGTTGTTTAACTCTCGAGTAGAGTTATTCGTTTGTTGTTCATCCATCTCCAAAGTTTGTTTTTTATATCTCTCAAGTAGATTTGTTCGTTTGTTGTTTATTCAACACCTTTTGTGTTTTGTTTAACTCTCAAGTGGAGTTCTTCGTTCGTTATTTTATTATTCCTCTTGTGTGTTGTTTAATTCTCGAATAGACTTCTTTGTTTGACATTATTCCACTCCTTTAGTGTGTTGTTTTACTCTCGAGTAGAATTTTTTTTTTTTTTTTAAATAAACTAGGACTTTTATTCATCCATATAGGGAAGAGAGAGTACATTCATGGGGGTTTATAGGAGCCCATGAACAAGCGGAGTTTCTTCACATGCTTACATACAAACCTGAAGTTGCCTAAAGCATAAGTAAAAGAGTACACAAGAACATAATCCATATATCCTAGTCTACTCTTCACTTCAAAATGACTATGCTGCTGATTTTGCCTTCCTTCCAGAATGTAGTAATGTAGATCAATCTGGCATAAGGTACAAGTTACAATCTCACAGAGATTTACAGTACAATGTACAACTCCCTCAGATCTACAATATACAAAAGATAGATAGCCAAAGTTCCTATCTTTACAAAAGTAGCTATCCAAGCTAATAGTCAAAAGATTTAACATGTTTCTGTTAGAAATTAGCAAGTTAAATGTTAAGTAGCAATCCAGAGGGGGATTCTCCCCCAAAACCTGCACAAAAAACACAGCCAAGGACCAAAAAAATATGGTACTTATCCTCCAAGTAAGGAATGTAGCATACAAGATTTCAAAGAGAGTAATGTTGAAGACACAAGGAGTAACAACTACAGTCAAAACTCTTTTATTCTGCTTGTATGCCCAACATTTACTACCAAAGGATAGAATACATATTCCTGCCCTAGACTTCAATGGAAACAAACAATAAGGAGGGAAGTTGAAGCCTATTTCTAGATCAACTACTGCCAACTCTTTATTACTTATTCAGGGTGAGAAAGACACACCTGACCAAAGCCAAGTGTGCCAACAGAATAAACAGAAGGGAAGACATAAAGGCATCTGACATATGGCCAATATACTGGGGTGAAGCAAAGCACAAGGCTTGTAGCTAACTACTGGGAGTTCATAATGCAGGAGAGTTGTAAAATAGTGCAAACCAGTTGCATCTCCTCTCCATCTGCACCATTGGAACATCACTTCTCCGAGGTTTAGGTCCCACAATGTCTGACAGACCTTTACATCTACAGGAAGGTGAAAAGAGAGAGAGAAAAGGGAGGGTTGATCCAGGATCAGAAAACAGTTCATCACTCCTTTGAAATTGAGACAGTACCTATCAGAAAATTCTTGCCATTGTTATTAGAACTGGCTTCTCTATCCTCAGAGAGTTGCAGTTCCTCTAGGACTCCACAGATGTGATTCATTTTGGTATCCTCAAGTATGGTATGCTAGTGTTATCAGAGAAAACCATTTTTTTGACCTCCTGAGAGCTTTGGCCAATATCAAAAACTTTGCTCAATTTGCTTTTTAAAGCAAGTTTAGCTAAGTAATCTGCAACTGAGTTACCCTCTCTGTGTATATGTTGGTACAGAACCTCCATATTCTGTGTACAAACCTGCACTTGCTTAAAACATTGAAAAACCTTCCAGTTTGAGACTGTAGCATTAGTATTCAGTGCAATAATAACATTATTAGCATCAGATTCTACTATCACTTTTCCAAACCCTAGTTGCAAGCATAATTTAATGCCCAGATACACAGCATACATTTCAGCTTCAAAAATAGTTTTTTTCCCAATAAAATGCTGGTAGAGTTTCTGAACTCTCCCATTGGAACATCTTATGATACCTGCAGCAGAAGCAAGTTGAGTACCAGTATCATGTGAACCATCACAATTCACTTTAACCCAAAGAGGAGGTGGTCTATGCCAATACACAAGGATTAGGGGTTTGAGAGGAGGAGTATAGGTAGTAAGACCCAGATAATTTGCAATAGACATATCTCCTTTCCACAGACCAGAAGGAATTTTGAAGGAAAGATGTATAGTCTTGAGATGCTTTAGAACAAGGATAATAACCCCAAAAGCAGAAATTTTCTTAGCCCTATACTTTGCTTCATTCCTAGACTTCCAAGCATACCAAGCAAGCAGGAGAGGTATGATAATTCTAATATGAGAAGTAAGAGAAAAATCAGTGGAAAACCTCCAGGCATTCAATCTAGCAAGAACTGAGTGATCATGACAACAAGGGACATTGAAATGATTAGAAAATCACAACCAAGCTTTATGCACTTCAGAGTTATGCAAAATAACATGCTATAAGGTTTCAATTTGAAAACAACATTGACACTTAGAAGCCAAAGAGATGCCATACTTTTGAATCTTATTTTCAACAGGTAACCAGCCTTGCAACAATTTCCACCAGAACACTGAGATAGTAGGAGACAAGTAGGGACTCCAAATAACATCAAAAATCACATTGATAGACCTGGAAGTCCTAACAAGATTCCTAGCAGATTTGGTGTTAAAAACAACTGAAGGTGAAGGCTTCCACAAGGGAAAGGAAGCACTCTCAATATCACAGGGAACATTTAGAAAAATGTGAGCACTAATATGAACAGGTGAAACATTCTCCAATTTTTCTAAATTCCAAGAGTTCCCATTCAACAAATCAACCAATTGAGTATGATCTCCTACTTGATCTCCTGCTAACATCCTAAAGTCATCAAGAGACAAAGCAGAATACCAATGATCATGCCAAACAAAAAGTTGTCCTGCACCTGTATGCCAAAACATGTTATCCTGAGTAATTTTACTCACATTCAAAAGCCTTTTCCAAGTAGGGGAATCAGAGCACTTAGGGGAGCAATTACCTGGGAACACATGCCTAGCATATTTGAAGTTCATAAAACCAGCCCAGAGAGAGCTGTTTTCTCTGAATTTAAACCACAGTTTAATGGCAAAGACTTTAGCCATTTCTTCCAATTTGATAACATTGAGACCTTTTTCCTTGAAGGGAAAGCAAATATTGTTCCATTTGGTCCAATGCAACCTTTTTTGAAAATTTTGCAAAGATCTGTTCAATTTCAGAGAAAACAGCTTTTGGGGGAAGCAACGCTTGCAAAAGATACACAGGGATAGAATTCAAAACACTTTTGATCAGAGTCAGTCTACTTCCTTGAGAGATTAAATCTAAATTCCACCCTGAGAACTTAGCCCTGATTTTTGCAATAAGAGGTAAGTACAGACTTTTCTTTTTGCTGCCCTTAGCAATGGGAGCACCTAAGTAGGTAAAGGGGAAGGTCATAGCTGTCATGCCTAAGGTGTCTAAAATCTGAGCATGATTAGCTCTTTTCCAATTTAAACAACCACTTTTCTGCAAATTGATTTCCTGACCAGTTTGAGCTTCATACTTAAGCAAAAAATCTTTCAAAGCAGACACATTAGGAAGAGAGCCATTACAGAAAATTATACAGTCATCAGCAAAAGCAAGGTGGGATATAGGTAAGCCTTTAGGGACTTTGAAATACATAGATGGATTTCTGGAGAAAAGATCATTCAAAGACCTAGAAAGGTACTCATTTAACAAAACAAAGAGGGCTGGGGACAGAGGGTCCCCTTGCCTCAAACCTCTATTAGCCTGTACAAAACCACAAGAGACTCCATTCACTATGAAACTGTAGTGACAAGAAGTCACAATTCTCAACATCATGCTAATCCAAACTTCAGAGAAACCATAAGCTCTCAACATGCTTTCAAGAAAATCCCATCTAACCTTATCATAGGCCTTTTTCATGTCAAGTTTAACAATGATGTTAGAACCTCTAACTTTATTATCAATTTCAAGGGAAATTTCTTGAGCTAACAGAATATTATCAACAATAGCCCTTCCTTTTGTAAAACCACTTTGATTCTTAGAAATTAAAGAAGGTAACAAAGAGGCAAGTCTATCATTTAACAATTTAGAGATGGTTTTTTGCATGTTAGAGCACAGACTGATGGGTCTATAATCTCCCCACTCAATAGGATCAGTTTTTTTGGGTATTAAAGCAATAGTAGTATGGGCAAAACCCAGAGGGAGAGAAGTACCAGCAAAAAAATCTATGACACACTCCAGTAAATCATACTTAATAACATTCCAGCAAAATTGAAAGAATTTTCCTGTGAAGCCATCAGGCCCAGGAGCAGAATCAGCTTTCAGACCTTTAACAGCTAGCTCCAACTCACTCAAGGTAGGGAGCTTGCAAAGATCATTATTTTGACTTTCAGTTATAACAGTATCAGGCAAAATCATGTCAGGGGGATCAAGGGGCGGCAAACTACCAGCATAATGATCAGAAAAATATTGACTGCAGACTCTTGTATTTCTTTATTAGAAGTGGCAATAATACCTTGGAAAGAAATGCTGTGAATACCCATTCTACCTTGTTTCCTTTTAACCATATTGTGAAAAAGGGCAGTGTTCCTTTCACCTTGAGTGCACCAAGAGGCTGATGCTTTTTGTTTCCAAAAAGCTTCTTCCTGATCTAATGCACTAGCAAAAAGACCTTGTTTAGTTTTAAGTAAATCCAGATTTGTTAAAGAGGGATCCAATGCTGCCTGCATTTCTGCAGAGGCAACCTCATCACCCAATTTTTTGACTCTATCCAAAACATTACCAAAAATATTTTTATTCCAAAAGATTAAAAACTGCTTTAACCTAAAAAGCTTTTCCTTGAACTTTTTCATTCCTACCAAATGAGCAGGAAGAGACCAGTTTAATTCTATAGCTTTGAGAAAATCAGGGTGAAGAGTCCGCATATTTTGAAATTTGAAGGAACCTTTTTTAGAGTCAACAGTAGAATAGGCATTCACAAACAAGGGTCTGTGGTCAGACTCTTTAAAGATACCATGCTTGACAGATGTGCAATTGAACATATCACTCCAAGCAATATTGAAAAGAATTCTGTCCAGCCTTTGCTGAAAACCATTACCTTTTGCCCAGGTAAAAGGAGGGCCAGAGAAACCTAAATCTCTCAGACCATTTACCATTGTGCAATCATTGAAATCCTGCATAGCATTTAGGTTAGGCAAAGCACCTCCAATTCTTTCCTCAGAGGAGGAGATAATATTGAAATCTCCCCCTACACACCAAGGTGTACCTGCTGGAACACCTAACCCAGAAAGACCATCCCACAGAACATATCTATCTCTTCTATTGCATTTAGCATAAACAAAAGTAGCCAAAAAAGGAAGTTTAGAGGCTGCAGGAGTTATAACACAATGAACAAACTGCTCTTCATTTTTCAAAATCTCAATTTTAAACTGGTCAGTGGAGCATATCCAAATCTTATTGTTGACATTTTGAACAATAGAGTCAAACCCCAACAATCTACAAAATTTTGGACCATTCAGGTCCACCAAAGGCTCAAACAAAACTAAAATATCAAGTTTTTCAGATTTTTTGTAAAAAAAGGCTAACTGTTGAGAAAGAGGGTTCCCAACACCCCTAATATTCCATAGTTGTAAAATCATTTGGAACCTGCAGATGAGGAGGTACCAGCTAAAGTCCTTTTAGAGTTCCTAGTTTTCCTTCCAGAAGGTGCATAGGCAGGAACATAAGGAACAAGAGTTTTTTTCTTTTTCTGTTTCTGTCCAACATTAGAAGGGATAGGTTCTGTAGAAATGGATCCCACATAAATAGGAAACACCTCAGGGTTGGGGTTTACCTCAGCAAGTACTTCACCTTCCTGCATAGTTACCTTGGGGTAACCTTCATAATCAGATGTCAATGGGGTGTAAGGAAGTCCATCACTGGACTTCCTTCTCATATCCTGCAAAACATTAGGTTCCACCATTAAATTATTTCCTTGCTTATCCATTAAAGCTAAAGAACCAAAAAAGACAGGAACTCCCCTTTCTGTGAGATTTACATCACTGTGAAGGCTACCTTCTTCTTCAGATGAGCTTCCAGAACCATCTTCTATCTCCACTTGAGTATGGTGTGAACCACACTCTGTTTCTCCTTCTGATTGAAGTGGGACAGTCTCACTACCTTGCTTCTGATTTCTCAAGTGCTGTAGCTGTGCTCTTCCTTCAGATGTGGAGCTATTGTAAGCTTCAATGGGTGACTCCCACCCTTGTTCCATCAAAGGACTAAACTTGTTGATTCCAATCTCTGTGCTTGGTTCCTCTTCTGTTTCTTCTGCAGTACCAGTGGCAGATTCCTCCTGTAGTTTGCCCCTAAGGATTCCTGCATTCACAACTGGAGGGGGATTGTTAGCAGTAACAGTTCTACCAGGGTGCCTAGGTAGGCTAACATTCCCACCTCTAAAAAGAGGTTGACCAAAAACATTAAAGTTAGCCCTAGCTTTTTTTGTTTTTTTCCTAACAGATTGGAACCCATCTTTATCAATATCTCCAGGGTGAGTTTCAGTTACAGGTTGCTCATCATGAGAGGGTAAAGAAGTACCAGACACATTGTTAGTAGTACCAGGCATATCAACAGCAGGTTCTTTATTAACAGCACCTTGCCCCCCATGTTTCAGAAAAGGGTGTTTAACATAGCAAGACTCTAACACATGACCTAGTTTAGAGCAATGAGTGCAAAAATCTAGGAAATTCATCATAGACAACTTCCAAAGTATGGGCTACCCCACCAGCTTCTACAATAATAGTTTTTGGTGGAGGTTTTGAAGCATCAATCTCAACACAAATCCTAGCTTTTGTCAAAACAGTCCTATTAGCTGTAGCTTGATCCATACGCAGAGGGTTACCAACAAGTTTAGCTATCAGAAATAAAGCATCAACATGAAATAACATAATAGGAAGTTTTTTAAGTGTTATCCAACACGGAACAAGTGGAGAATCAACCTCCGGCTTGTATGCCGGAGTCCATTTTGTGAGAACCAAAGTTGCATTAGCTATAAACAACGAACTTTTGAGCCAAAGACGTGTAAAATCTTCTTCCAGGAACAAGTTTATCAACAAGTGACGATTATCAAGCATGCTTAGAGAAAAACCCTTTTTCAGATTTAGCTTTTTAAACTCAGGTGTGATTTCACTTATTTTAGGAGGATTCTTACCCATGAACTTACCTACAAGGGTGAGACGAAATGGAGCAGCCAAGGTTATCACTTCCTCTTCCGTGAAACTGATGGCCGGACTACCACCAACTAAGTAAGACTGCTTCTCAGGAATGATAGGGGTCCCAGATCTAGCTTCCCGGAAAGATAATACCGGCTGAGATCTGTTAGGCTTCTTAACCAACTCCACAGGTTTGTTAGTCATATCTGCAAACGTTGCAGATCCAGATGGACGAGACTCCAGACGAGTAGATCCATCCAAGGTATGAGGCTCAAGAGAAGGGTTTGAGCTGGAGCTGTTTTGCTGACGCAGACTAGGGTTTATCGGCTGACCCAAGTTAGGGTTTGTCAAAGTAGTACTCCGAATGTGTGAAGTCCAAGGTATTCAACCATTGAGAAGGTTGTAGATCTGAAGGAGGACGAAGACTAGGGTTAAAAGAAGAAGCGGGACGAAGATTTGTTGCCGTGAGGGCTGAAGGTTGCGGATCTGGAGTTGGTAAAGGAGGAGGGAGGGAAGAAGGCGGCGGCCTGATATTTGACGGCATCGAAAGCGTGAGGCCACCGATGGAGAAGCTCAGACAGCGAGAGGCTGCAGGAGCAAGATGAGAAGAAAAACTAGGGTTCAGGTAGAGAGCATTTTGTTTTAGAGAGAAGAATTTTTTCACTCTTTGTTGTTTAGTTAAGTTGTTGCTCTCGAGTAGAATTTTACATTTGTTGTTCATCCCACTCCTTATGTGTGTTCTTTAACTCTTAAGTAGTGTTCTTCGTTTGTGATACTCTTACTCCTTCTGTGTATTGTTTAAATCTCGAATAGACTTCTTTGTTTTACATTATCCCACTCCTTCAGCGTGTTGTTTAACTCTCGAGTAGAGTTATTCGTTTGTTGTTCATCCATCTCCAAAGTTTGTTGTTTATATCTCTCAAGTAGATTTGTTCGTTTATTGTTTATTCAACACCTTTTGTGTTTTGTTTAACTCTCAAGTGGAGTTCTTCGTTCGTTATTTTATTATTCCTCTTGTGTGTTGTTTAAATCTCAAATTGACTTCTCCGTTTGTAATTATCTCTCTCCCATTATTCTTTTATTTAACTCTCGAGTAGAATTTTATACTTGTTGTTTATCCGAATCCATATGTGTGTTTATTAATTCTCAAGTAGTGTTCTTCGTTTGTGATACTCTTACTCCTTCTGTGTAATGTTTAAATCTCGAATAGACTTCTTTGTTTGACATTATCCCACTCCTTTAGTGTGTTGTTTTACTCTCGAGTAGAATTTTACATTTGTTGTTCATCCCACTCCTTATGTGTGTTCTTCAACTCTTAAGTAGTGTTCTTCGTTTGTGATACTCTTACTCCTTCTGTGTATTGTTTAAATCTGGAATAGACTTCTTTGTTTGACATTATCCCACTCCTTTAGTGTGTTGTTTAACTCTCGAGTAGAGTTATTTGTTTGTTGTTCATCCATCTCCAAAGTTTGTTTTTTTATATCTCTCAAGTAGATTTGTTCGTTTGTTGTTTATTCAACACCTTTTGTGTTTTGTTTAACTTTTTTTTTTTTTTCATAAATAGAGCATATATTAATAAAAGTAAAAGAGTACAAAGCGTAAAAGTAGAGATTACAAAGGAACCCACAGGCGGGTTACAATGCGAAACAAGTGAAACAAACAAAGAAACAAAATAACATAACCCGGGATCAAGGTGATCCATGGTTGCAACCGCGGGCCTCGTTAAAACCCAGTCATGGAAAACCGATGGGAAAACCCATGGTCTGGGAAAAAGAGTGCTGGCGTTAGCTATGGAAACCTATAATAAGGTAAACCGTATGTCCTCGTGTATGTGAGGTCGAATGACATCCAAAGGAGAAGTCCAGAAACCCTCCAGATCCAACTTTGAGAGAGCATCAGCGACCGAGTTGCCTTCACGAAAAATATGAGACACCCGAAAATCCATGGCACGCATATGAGAGAGAGTCAATAGCCAACGGTTCCAGAATTTCCAAGGGACCGAGTTAGTACCCGCGGAGAGTAAATTCGCTACATAAGTAGAATCTGTCTCCAACCAAATCTTATTCCACCCCTGGGTGTGAGAAAATTCAATGCCAATCATAACCGCAAGTAACTCGGCTTCAAAAGCATAAAGCGTACCCAGCTGATTTACAAAGCAACCCATCACAAGATTCATTTGAATCTCTAAAACCCCAATGCGGTTGAGGAGCCGGGGAGCAAGAGTACTTCCATCCGTGTTGCATTTAATCCATCCCGGGAGAGGGGGATACCATCGGACCTCAATGATATCTCGTGACTTAGGCGGGCACCCTTGAATACGAAAAGAATGAAGGACTTGTAAATCAACTTGATTATTAGCCATAGAACCAAGAGGGTGTGAATTAGCCTCGCCTACAAGACTCCAAATCAGAAGCAAAATAGAATGCCTGGAAACAGGAACACCATCAAATAAGCAACGATGCAGCAATTCAAAGCACCCAAATGCGTCACACAAAGGCAAGACGCCACAAAGAGAGAATCTGAGAGCTAAAATGTTGACCCATGGAATATAACAGAAGCTCTCCAAAACTAAAGCAATCTCGAAAAGGAATCTGGAAAAGATCAAATAGAGTATGCCAGATAATCCGAGTGAACGGACAAGAGACCAGTAAATGGTCTTGGCAATCCATAGCAAAAAACACACACCGAAGGACCAACAAAACCAGAGCCCCACAGTTTCTCAATAGTTGGAAGAACACCATGAATAGCCTTCCAAACTGTGATAGAACGACGGGGTGGGATCAAAGGAGCCCATATCCAAGATCCCCAGTCAATCTTAAGGAAACGCGGCCGCAAAGAGTGATAGGCTTGCTTGGTAGAAATCGAACCGTCTAGAGATTCAGTCCAGATACGAGTATCAGAACCAGATGGAGCCAGATGATAGGAGAGAATGTCGCGAGTAACATCTGGAAAATCCATACGGAACCTATCCAAAAGAAACCAACCAGCCGGAGTCCAATACTCAGAAATAGGGAACTCGAAGTGATGTCGAAGATGAATAGGAATACCAATTACCGCCACATCAGTGCCAAGCCAATCATCAAGCTTTAAACGTGTGAGAGCCTTGACACGCTAACCATCTAGACTTGGATTGAAGTGTGGGGAAACAATCCTTAAATCCAAACCAAATCGAGGAAGCAACATAAGAGCGCAAGGAAGCATGCCGAAAGAAACGCTGGCGAAAGATATCTAGATATGGAACCTTCACAGCCCAAATATCCCAAGCAAGACGAGAAAGATACGCCTTATTAGCAGCAACCAGAGAACGAATACCAAGACCACCCTCAGACTTTGGAGCACAACAACGCTTCCAAGAGATAGAAGTCGATGCTCTCTTCAGAGTATCCCCAGTTTGGACGAAATTACGAATGCCAGCATCCATACGCTTAAGAAGAGTCAAAGGACAACGATAAACCATCATAGAGTGTACAAAAGATCCCTGGATCACTGATTGAACAAGACATAAACGACCGGCCATAGAGAGAGAAGTGCCCTTCCATTTACTAAACTTTTCTAGAATCGAGTCCGCAAGGGATTGTAAATGACAAGTCCGAGGTGCCCCACGGAAAAGTGGAACTCCCAAATACGTAAAAGGAAGGTGACCCTCGATAATATCCATGATTCTGCACAAGTGGTTCTTCCTGACTCGGGTGAGAAAAGTACTAAGATATTTGTTTAACTCTCAAGTGGAGTTCTTCGTTCGTTATTTTATTATTCCTCTTGTGTGTTGTTTAAATCTCAAATTGACTTCTCCGTTTGTAATTATATCTCTCCCATTAATTCTCAAGTAGTGTTCTTCGTTTGTGATACTCTTACTCCTTCTGTGTATTGTTCACATCTCGAATAGACTTCTTTGTTTGACATTATCCAACTCCTTTAGTGTGTTGTTTAACTCTCGAGTAGAATTTTACATTTGTTGTTTATCCCACTCCTTATGTGTGTTCTTTAACTCTTAAGTAGTGTTCTTCGTTTGTGATACTCTTACTCCTTCTGTGTATTGTTTAAATCTCGAATAGACTTCTTTGTTTGACATTATACCACTCCTTTAGTGTGTTGTTTAACTCTCGAGAAGAATTTTACATTTGTTGTTTATCCCACTCCTTATGTGTGTTCTTTAACTCTTAAGCAGTGTTCTTCGTTTGTGATACTCTTACTCCTTCTGCGTTTTGTTTAAATCTCGAAAAGACTTCATTGTTTGACATTATCCCACTCCTTTAGTGTGTTGTTTAACTATCGAGTAGAGTTATTCGGTTGTTGTTCATCCATCTCCAAAGTTTGTTGTTTATATCTCTCAAGTAGATTTGTTCGTTTGTTGATCACTTAACACTTTTTGTGTTTTGTTTAACTCTCAAGTAGAGTTCTTCGTTCGTTATTTTATTACTCCGCATGTGTGTTGTTTAAATCTCAAATTGACTTCTCCGTTTGTAACTATCTCTCTCCCATTATTGTTTTATTTAACTCTCGAGTAGAATTTTATACTTGTTGTTTATCCCAATCCATATGTGTGTTGATTGATTCTCAAGTAGTGTTCTTCGTTTGTGATACTCTTACTCCTTCTGTGTATTGTTTACATCTCGAATAGACTTCTTTGTTTGACATTATACCACTCCTTTAGTGTGTTGTTTAACTCTCGAGAAGAATTTTACATTTGTTGTTTATCCCACTCCTTATGTGTGTTCTTTAACTCTTAAGCAGTGTTCTTCGTTTGTGATACTCTTACTCCTTCTGTGTTTTGTTTAAATCTCGAAAAGACTTCATTGTTTGACATTATCCCACTCCTTTAGTGTGTTGTTTAACTATCGAGTAGAGTTATTCGGTTGTTGTTCATCCATCTCCAAAGTTTGTTGTTTATATCTCTCAAGTAGATTTGTTCGTTTGTTGTTTACTTAACACTTTTTGTGTTTTGTTTAACTCTCAAGTAGAGTTCTTCGTTCGTTATTTTATTACTCCGCATGTGTGTTGTTTAAATCTCAAATTGACTTCTCCGTTTGTAACTATCTCTCTCCCATTATTGTTTTATTTAACTCTCGAGTAGAATTTTATACTTGTTGTTTATCCCAATCCATATGTGTGTTGATTAATTCTCAAGTAGTGTTCTTCGTTTGTGATACTCTTACTCCTTCTGTGTATTGTTTAAATCTCGAATAGACTTCTTTGTTTGACATTATCCCACTCCATTAGTGTGTTGTTTAACTCTCGAGTAGAATTTTACATTTGTTGTATATCCCACTCCTTATGTGTGTTCTTTAACTCTTATGTTGTGTTCTTCATTTGTTATACTCTTACTCCTTCTGTGTATTGTTTAAATCTCGAATAGACTTCTTTGTTTTACATTATCCCACTCCTTTAGTGTGTTGTTTTACTCTCGAGTAGAATTTTACATTTGTTGTTTATCCCACTCCTTATGTGTGTTCTTTAACTCTTAAGTAGTGTTCTTCGTTTGTGATACTCTTACTCCTTCTGTGTATTGTTTAAATCTCGAATAGACTTCTTTGTTTTACATTATCCCACTCCTTTAGTGTGTTGTTTAACTCTCGAGTAGAATTTTACATTTGTTGTTTATCCCACTCCTTATGTGTGTTCTTTAACTCTTAAGTAGTGTTCTTCGTTTGTGATACTCTTACTCCTTCTGTGTATTGTTTAAATCTCGAATAGACTTCTTTGTTTTACATTATGCCACTCCTTTAGTGTGTTGTTTTACTCTCGGGTAGAATTTTACATTTGTTGTTTATCCCACTCCTTATGTGTGTTCTTTAACTCTTATGTTGTGTTCTTCGTTTGTGATACTCTTATTCCTTCTGTGTATTGTTTAAATCTCGAATAGACTTCTTTGTTTTACATTATCCCACTCCTTCAGTGTGTTGTTTAACTCTCGAGTAGAGTTATTCGTTTGTTGTTCATCCATCTCCAAAGTTTGTTGTTTATATCTCTCAAGTAGATTTGTTCGTTTATTGTTTATTCAACACCTTTTGTGTTTTGTTCAACTCTCAAGTGGAGTTCTTCGTTCGTTATTTTATTATTCCTCTTGTGTGTTGTTTAAATCTCAAATTGACTTCTCCGTTTGTAATTATCTCTCTCCCATTATTGTTTTATTTAACTCTCGAGTAGAATTTTATACTTGTTGTTTATCCCAATCCATATGTGTGTTGATTAATTCTCAAGTAGTGTTCTTCGTTTGTGATACTCTTACTCCTTCTGTGTATTGTTTAAATCTCGAATAGACTTCTTTGATTGACAATATCCCACTCCTTTAGTGTGTTGTTTAACTCTCGAGTAGAATTTTACATTTGTTGTTTATCCCACTCCTTATGTGTGTTCTTTAACTCTTAAGTAGTGTTCTTCGTTTGTGATACTCTTACTCCTTCTGTGTTTTGTTTAAATCTCAAAAAGACTTCTTTGTTTGACATTATCCCACTCCTTTAGTGTGTTGTTTAACTATCGAGTAGAGTTATTCATTTGTTGTTCATCCATCTCCAAAGTTTGTTGTTTATATCTCTCAAGTAGATTTGTTCGTTTGTTGTTTACTTAACACTTTTTGTGTTTTGTTTAACTCTCAAGTAGAGTTCTTCGTTCGTTATTTTATTACTCCGCATGTGTGTTGTTTAAATCTCAAATTGACTTCTCCATTTGTAACTATCTCTCTCCCATTATTGTTTTATTTAACTCTCGAGTAGAATTTTATACTTGTTGTTTATCCCAATCCATATGTGTGTTGATTAATTCTCAAGTAGTGTTCTTCGTTTGTGATACTCTTACTCCTTCTGTGTATTGTTTAAATCTCGAATAGACTTCTTTGATTGACAATATCCCACTCCTTTAGTGTGTTGTTTAACTCTCGAGTAGAATTTTACATTTGTTGTTTATCCCACTCCTTATGTGTGTTCTTTAACTCTTAAGTAGTGTTCTTCGTTTGTGATACTCTTATTCCTTCTGTGTATTGTTTAAATCTCGAATAGACTTCTTTGTTTTACATTATCCCACTCCTTTAGTGTGTTGTTTTACTCTCGAGTAGAATTTTACATTTGTTGTTTATCCCACTCCTTATGTGTGTTCTTTAACTCTTAAGTAGTGTTCTTCGTTTGTGATACTCTTACTCCTTCTGTGTATTGTTTAAATCTCGAATAGACTTCTTTGTTTTACATTATCCCACTCCTTCAGTGTGTTGTTTAACTCTCGAGTAGAGTTATTCGTTTGTTGTTCATCCATCTCCAAAGTTTGTTGTTTATATCTCTCAAGTAGATTTGTTCGTTTATTGTTTAAATCTCAAGTGGACTTCTTCGTTCGTTATTTTATTATTCCTCTTGTATGTTGTTTAAATCTCAAATTGACTTCTCCGTTTGTAATTATCTCTCTCCCATTATTGTTTTATTTAACTCTCGAGTAGAATTTTATACTTGTTGTTTATCCCAATCCATATGTGTGTTTATTAATTCTCAAGTAGTGTTCTTCGTTTGTGATACTCTTACTCCTTCTGTGTATTGTTTAAATCTCGAATAGACTTCTTTGATTGACAATATCCCACTCCTTTAGTGTGTTGTTTAACTCTCGAGTAGAATTTTACATTTGTTGTTTATCCCACTCCTTATGTGTGTTCTTTAACTCTTAAGTAGTGTTCTTCGTTTGTGATACTCTTACTCCTTCTGTGTTTTGTTTAAATCTCGAAAAGACTTCTTTGTTTGACATTATCCCACTCCTTTAGTGTGTTGTTTAACTATCGAGTAGAGTTATTCGGTTGTTGTTCATCCATCTCCAAAGTTTGTTGTTTATATCTCTCAAGTAGATTTGTTCGTTTGTTGTTTACTTAACACTTTTTGTGTTTTGTTTAACTCTCAAGTAGAGTTCTTCGTTCGTTATTTTATTACTCCGCATGTGTGTTGTTTAAATCTCAAATTGACTTCTCCGTTTGTAACTATCTCTCTCCCATTATTGTTTTATTTAACTCTCGAGTAGAATTTTATACTTGTTGTTTATCCCAATCCATATGTGTGTTGATTAATTCTCAAGTAGTGTTCTTCGTTTGTGATACTCTTACTCCTTCTGTGTATTGTTTAAATCTCGAATAGACTTCTTTGTTTTACATTATCCCACTCCTTTAGTGTGTTGTTTTACTCTCGAGTAGAATTTTACATTTGTTGTTTATCCCACTCGTTATGTGTGTTCTTTAACTCTTAAGTAGTGTTCTTCGTTTGTGATACTCTTACTCCTTCTGTGTTTTGTTTAAATCTCGAAAAGACTTCTTGGTTTGACATTATCCCAATCCTTTAGTGTGTTGTTTAACTATCGAGTAGAGTTATTCATTTGTTGTTCATCCATCTCCAAAGTTTGTTGTTTATATCTCTCAAGTAGATTTGTTGTTTACTTAACACTTTTTGTGTTTTGTTTAACTCTAAAGTAGAGTTCTTCGTTCGTTATTTTATTACTCCGCATGTGTGTTGTTTAAATCTCAAATTGACTTCTCCGTTTGTAACTATCTCTCTCCCATTATTGTTTTATTTAACTCTCGAGTAGAATTTTATACTTGTTGTTTATCCAAATCCATATGTGTGTTGATTAATTCTCAAGTAGTGTTCTTCGTTTGTGATACTCTTACTCCTTCCGTGTATTGTTTAAATCTCGAATGGACTTCTTTGATTGACAATATCCCACTCCTTTAGTGTGTTGTTTAACTCTGGAGTAGAATTTTACATTTGTTGTTTATCCCACTCCTTATGTGTGTTCTTTAACTCTTAAGTAGTGTTCTTCGTTTGTGATACTCTTACTCCTTCTGTGTTTTGTTTAAATCTCGAAAAGACTTCTTTGTTTGACATTATCCCACTCCTTTAGTGTGTTGTTTAACTATCGAGTAGAGTTATTCGTTTGTTGTTCATCCATCTCCAAAGTTTGTTGTTTATATCTCTCAAGTAGATTTGTTCGTTTGTTGTTTACTTAACACTTTTTGTGTTTTGTTTAACTCTCAAGTAGAGTTCTTCGTTCGTTATTTTATTACTCCGCATGTGTGTTGTTTAAATCTCAAATTGACTTCTCCATTTGTAACTATCTCTCTCCCATTATTGTTTTATTTAACTCTCGAGTAGAATTTTATACTTGTTGTTTATCCCAATCCATATGTGTGTTGATTAATTCTCAAGTAGTGTTCTTCGTTTGTGATACTCTTACTCCTTCTGTGTATTGTTTAAATCTCGAATAGACTTCTTTGATTGACAATATCCCACTCCTTTAGTGTGTTGTTTAACTCTCGAGTAGAATTTTACATTTGTTGTTTATCCCACTCCTTATGTGTGTTCTTTAACTCTTAAGTAGTGTTCTTCGTTTGTGATACTCTTACTCCTTCTGTGTTTTGTTTAAATCTCGAAAAGACTTCTTTGTTTGACATTATCCCACTCCTTTAGTGTGTTGTTTAACTATCGAGTAGAGTTATTCGTTTGTTGTTCATCCATCTCCAAAGTTTGTTGTTTATATCTCTCAAGTAGATTTGTTCGTTTGTTGTTTACTTAACACTTTTTGTGTTTTGTTTAACTCTCAAGTAGAATTCTTCGTTCGTTATTTTATTACTCCGCATGTGCGTTGTTTAAATCTCAAATTGACTTCTCCGTTTGTAACTATCTCTCTCCCATTATTGTTTTATTTAACTCTCGAGTAGAATTTTATACATGTTGTTTATCCCAATCCATATGTGTGTTGATTAATTCTCAAGTAGTGTTCTTCGTTTTTGATACTCTTACTCCTTCTATGTATTGTTTAAATCTCGAATAGACTTCTTTGATTGACAATATCCCACTCCTTTAGTGTGTTGTTTAACTCTCGAGTAGAATTTTACATTTGTTGTTTATCCCACTCCTTATGTGTGTTCTTTAACTCTTAAGTAGTGTTCTTCGTTTGTGATACTCTTACTCCTTCAGTGTATTGTTTAAATATCGAAAAGACTTCTGTGTTTGACATTATCCCACTCCTTTAGTGTGTTGTTTAACTATCGAGTAGAGTTATTCATTTGTTGTTCATCCATCTCCAAAGTTTGTTGTTTATATCTCTCAAGTAGATTTGTTCGTTTGTTGTTTACTTAACACTTTTTGTGTTTTGTTTAACTCTCAAATAGAGTTCTTCGTTCGTTATTTTATTACTCCGCCTGTGTGTTGTTTAAATCACAAATTGACTTCTCCGTTTGTAACTATCTCTCTCCCATTATTGTTTTATTTAACTCTCGAGTAGAATTTTATACTTGTTGTTTATCCCAATCCATATGTGTGTTGATTAATTCTCAAGTAGTGTTCTTCGTTTGTGATACTCTTACTCCTTCTGTGTATTGTTTAAATCTCGAATAGACTTCTTTGTTTGACATTATCCCACTCCTTTAGTGTGTTGTTTAACTCTCGAGTAGAATTTTACATTTGTTGTTTATCCCACTCCTTATGTGTGTTCTTTAACTCTTAAGTAGTGTTCTTCGTTTGTGATACTCTTACTCCTTCTGTGTATTGTTTAAATCTCGAATAGACTTCTTTGTTTGACATTATCCCACTCCTTTATTGTGTTGTTTAACTCTCGAGTAGAATTTTACATTTGTTGTTTATCCCACTCCTTATGTGTGTTCTTTAACTCTTAAGTAGTGTTCTTCGTTTGTGATACTCTTACTCCTTCTGTGTTTTGTTTAAATCTCGAAAAGACTTCTTTGTTTGACATTATCCCACTCCTTTAGTGTGTTGTTTAACTATCGAGTAGAGTTATTCATTTGTTGTTCATCCATCTCCAAAGTTTGTTGTTTATATCTCTCAAGTAGATTTGTTCGTTTGTTGTTTACTTAACACTTTTTGTGTTTTGTTTAACTCTCAAGTAGAGTTCTTCGTTCGTTATTTTATTACTCCGCATGTGTGTTGTTTAAATCTCAAATTGACTTCTCCGTTTGTAACTATCTCTCTCCCATTATTGTTTTATTTAACTCTCGAGTAGAATTTTATACTTGTTGTTTATCCCAATCCATATGTGTGTTGATTAATTCTCAAGTAGTGTTCTTCGTTTGTGATACTCTCACTCCTTCTGTGTATTGTTTAAATCTCGAATAGACTTCTTTGTTTGACATTATCCCACTCCTTTAGTGTGTTGTTTAACTCTCGAGTAGTATTTTACATTTGTTGTTTATCCCACTCCTTATGTGTCTTCTTTAACTCTTAAGTAGTGTTCTTCGTTTGTGATACTCTTACTCCTTCTGTGTAATGTTTAAATCTCGAATAGACTTGTTTGTTTTACATTATCCCACTCCTTTAGTGTGTTGTTTTACTCTCGAGTAGAATTTTACATTTGTTGTTTATCCCACTCCTTATGTGTGTTCTTTAACTCTTATGTTGTGTTCTTCGTTTGTGATACTCTTATTCCTTCTGTGTATTGTTTAAATCTCGAATAGACTTCTTTGTTTTACATTATCCCACTCCTTCAGTGTGTTGTTTAACTCTCGAGTAGAGTTATTCGTTTGTTGTTCATCCATCTCCAAAGTTTGTTGTTTATATCTCTCAAGTAGATTTGTTCGTTTATTGTTTATTCAACACCTTTTGTGTTTTGTTCAACTCTCAAGTGGAGTTCTTCGTTCGTTATTTTATTATTCCTCTTGTGTGTTGTTTAAATCTCAAATTGACTTCTCCGTTTGTAATTATCTCTCTCCCATTATTGTTTTATTTAACTCTCGAGTAGAATTTTATACTTGTTGTTTATCCCAATCCATATGTGTGTTGATTAATTCTCAAGTAGTGTTCTTCGTTTGTGATACTCTTACTCCTTCTGTGTATTGTTTAAATCTCGAATAGACTTCTTTGATTGACAATATCCCACTCCTTTAGTGTGTTGTTTAACTCTCGAGTAGAATTTTACATTTGTTGTTTATCCCACTCCTTATGTGTGTTCTTTAACTCTTAAGTAGTGTTCTTCGTTTGTGATACTCTTACTCCTTCTGTGTTTTGTTTAAATCTCGAAAAGACTTCTTTGTTTGACATTATCCCACTCCTTTAGTGTGTTGTTTAACTATCGAGTAGAGTTATTCGGTTGTTGTTCATCCATCTCCAAAGTTTGTTGTTTATATCTCTCAAGTAGATTTGTTCGTTTGTTGTTTACTTAACACTTTTTGTGTTTTGTTTAACTCTCAAGTAGAGTTCTTCGTTCGTTATTTTATTACTCCGCATGTGTGTTGTTTAAATCTCAAATTGACTTCTCCGTTTGTAATTAGCTCTCTCCCATTATTGTTTTATTTAACTCTCGAGTAGAATTTTATACTTGTTGTTTATCCCAATCCATATGTGTGTTGATTAATTCTCAAGTAGTGTTCTTCGTTTGTGATACTCTTACTCCTTCTGTGTATTGTTTAAATCTCGAATAGACTTCTTTGTTTGACATTATCCCACTCCTTTAGTGTGTTGTTTAACTCTCGAGTAGAATTTTACATTTGTTGTTTATCCCACTCCTTATGTGTGTTCTTTAACTCTTAAGTAGTGTTCTTCGTTTGTGATACTCTTACTCCTTCTGTGTTTTGTTTAAATCTCGAAAAGACTTCTTTGTTTGACATTATCCCACTCCTTTAGTGTGTTGTTTAACTATCGAGTAGAGTTATTCATTTGTTGTTCATCCATCTCCAAAGTTTGTTGTTTATATCTCTCAAGTAGATTTGTTCGTTTGTTGTTTACTTAACACTTTTTGTGTTTTGTTTAACTCTCAAGTAGAGTTCTTCGTTATTTTATTACTCCGCATGTGTGTTGTTTAAATCTCAAATTGACTTCTCCGCTTGTAACTATCTCTCTCCCATTATTGTTTTATTTAACTCTCGAGTAGAATTTTATACTTGTTGTTTATCCCAATCCATATGTGTGTTGATTAATTCTCAAGTAGTGTTCTTCGTTTGTGATACTCTTACTCCTTCTGTGTATTGTTTAAATCTCGAATAGACTTCTTTGATTGACAATATCCCACTCCTTTAGTGTGTTGTTTAACTCTCGAGTAGAATTTTACATTTGTTGTTTATCCCACTCCTTATGTGTGTTCTTTAACTCTTAAGTAGTGTTCTTCGTTTGTGATACTCTTACTCCTTCAGTGTATTGTTTAAATATCGAAAAGACTTCTGTGTTTGACATTATCCCACTCCTTTAGTGTGTTGTTTAACTATCGAGTAGAGTTATTCATTTGTTGTTCATCCATCTCCAAAGTTTGTTGTTTATATCTCTCAGGTAGATTTGTTCGATTGTTGTTTACTTAACACTTTTGTGTTTTGTTTAACTCTCAAGTAGAGTTCTTCGCTCGTTATTTTATTATTCCTCTTGTGTGTTGTTTAAATCTCAAATTGACTTCTCCGTTTGTAATTATCTCTCTCCCATTATTGTTTTATTTAACTCTCGAGTTGAATTTTATACTTGTTGTTTATCCCAATCCATATGTGTGTTGATTAATTCTCAAGTAGTGTTCTTCGCTTGTCATGCTCTTACTCCTTCTTTGTATTGTTTAAATCTCGAATAGACTTCTTTGATTGACAATATCCCACTCCTTTAGTGTGTTGTTTAACTCTCGAGTAGAATTTTACATTTGTTGTTTATCCCACTCCTTATGTGTGTTCTTTAACTCTTAAGTAGTGTTCTTCGTTTGTGATACTCTTACTCCTTCTGTGTTTTGTTTAAATCTCGAAAAGACTTCTGTGTTTGACATTATCCCACTCCTTTAGTGTGTTGTTTAACTATCGAGTAGAGTTATTCATTTGTTGTTCATCCATCTCCAAAGTTTGTTGTTTATATCTCTCAAGTAGATTTGTTCGTTTGTTGTTTATTCAAATCCTTTTGTGTTTTGTTTAACTCTCAAGTAGAGTTCTTCGTTCGTTATTTTATTACTCCGCATGTGTGTTGTTTAAATCTCAAATTGACTTCTCCGTTTGTAACTATCTCTCTCCCATTATTGTTTTATTTAACTCTCGAGTAGAATTTTATACTTGTTGTTTATCCCAATCCATATGTGTGTTGATTAATTCTCAAGTAGTGTTCTTCGTTTGTGATACTCTTACTCCTTCTGTGTATTGTTTAAATCTCGAATAGACTTCTTTGATTGACAATATCCCACTCCTTTAGTGTGTTGTTTAACTCTCGAGTAGAATTTTACATTTGTTGTTTATCCCACTCCTTATGTGTGTTCTTTAACTCTTAAGTAGTGTTCTTCGTTTGTGATACTCTTACTCCTTCTGTGTATTGTTTAAATCTCGAATAGACTTCTTTGTTTTACATTATCCCACTCCTTTAGTGTGTTGTTTTACTCTCGAGTAGAATTTTACATTTGTTGTTTATCCCACTCCTTATGTGTGTTCTTTAACTCTTAAGTAGCGTTCTTCGTTTGTGATACTCTTACTCCTTCTGTGTATTGTTTAAATCTCGAAAAGACTTCTGTGTTTGACATTATCCCACTCCTTTAGTGTGTTGTTTAACTATCGAGTAGAGTTATTCATTTGTTGTTCATCCATCTCCAAAGTTTGTTGTTTATATCTCTCAAGTAGATTTGTTCGTTTGTTGTTTACTTAACACTTTTTGTGTTTTGTTTAACTCTCAAGTAGAGTTCTTCGTTCGTTATTTTATTATTCCTCTTGTGTGTTGTTTAAATCTCAAATTGACTTCTCCGTTTGTAATTATCTCTCTCCCATTATTGTTTTATTTAACTCTCGAGTAGAATTTTATACTTGTTGTTTATCCCAATCCATATGTGTGTTGATTAATTCTCAAGTAGTGTTCTTCGTTTGTGATACTCTTACTCCTTCTGTGTATTGTTTAAATCTCGAATAGACTTCTTTGATTGACAATATCCCACTCCTTTAGTGTGTTGTTTAACTCTCGAGTAGAATTTTACATTTGTTGTTTATCCCACTCCTTATGTGTGTTCTTTAACTCTTAAGTAGTGTTCTTCGTTTGTGATACTCTTACATGTTTTGTTTAAATCTCGAAAAGACTTCTTTGTTTGACATTATCCCACTCCTTTAGTGTGTTGTTTAACTATCGAGTAGAGTTATTCGTTTGTTGTTCATCCATCTCCAAAGTTTGTTGTTTATATCTCTCAAGTAGATTTGTTCGTTTGTTGTTTACTTAACACTTTTTGTGTTTTGTTTAACTCTCAAGTAGAGTTCTTCGTTCGTTATTTTATTACTCCGCATGTGTGTTGTTTAAATCTCAAATTGACTTCTCCGTTTGTAACTATCTCTCTCCCATTATTGTTTTATTTAACTCTCGAGTAGAATTTTATACTTGTTGTTTATCCCAATCCATATGTGTGTTGATTAATTCTCAAGTAGTGTTCTTCGTTTGTGATACTCTTACTCCTTCTCTGTATTGTTTAAATCTCGAATAGACTTCTTTGTTTGACATTATCCCACTCCTTTAGTGTGTTGTTTAACTCTCGAGTAGAATTTTACATTTGTTGTTTATCCCACTCCTTATGTGTGTTCTTTAACTCTTAAGTAGTGTTCTTCGTTTGTGATACTCTTACTCCTTCTGTGTATTGTTTAAATCTCGAAAAGACTTCTGTGTTTGACATTATCCCACTCCTTTAGTGTGTTGTTTAACTATCGAGTAGAGTTATTCATTTGTTGTTCATCCATCTCCAAAGTTTGTTGTTTATATCTCTCAAGTAGATTTGTTCGTTTGTTGTTTACTTAACACTTTTTGTGTTTTGTTTAACTCTCAAGTAGAGTTCTTCGTTCGTTATTTTATTACTCCGCATGTGTGTTGTTTAAATCTCAAATTGACTTCTCCGTTTGTAACTATCTCTCTCCCATTATTGTTTTATTTAACTCTCGAGTAGAATTTTATACTTGTTGTTTATCCCAATCCATATGTGTGTTGATTAATTCTCAAGTAGTGTTCTTCGTTTGTGATACTCTTACTCCTTCTGTGTATTGTTTAAATCTCGAATAGACTTCTTTGATTGACAATATCCCACTCCTTTAGTGTGTTGTTTAACTCTCGAGTAGAATTTCACATTTGATGTTTATCCCACTCCTTATGTGTGTTCTTTAACTCTTAAGTAGTGTTCTTCGTTTGTGATACTGTTACTCCTTCTGTGTTTTGTTTAAATCTCAAAAAGACTTCTTTGTTTGACATCATCCCACTCCTTTAGTGTGTTGTTTAACTATCGAGTAGAGTTATTCGTTTGTTGTTCAACAACCTCCAAAGTTTGTTGTTTATATCTCTCTAGTAGATTTGTTCGTTTGTTGTTTACTTAACACTTTTTGTGTTTTGTTTAACTCTCAAGTAGAGTTCTTCGTTCGTTATTTTATTACTCCGCATGTGTGTTGTTTAAATCTCAAATTGACTTCTCCGTTTGTAACTATCTCTCTCCCATTATTGTTTTATTTAACTCTCGAGTAGAATTTTATACTTGTTGTTTATCCCAATCCATATGTGTGTTGATTAATTCTCAAGTAGTGTTCTTCGTTTGTGATACTCTTACTCCTTCTGTGTATTGTTTAAATCTCGAATAGACTTCTTTGATTGACAATATCCCACTCCTTTAGTGTGTTGTTTAACTCTCGAGTAGAATTTTACATTTGTTGCTTATCCCACTCCTTATGTGTGTTCTTTAACTCTTAAGTAGTTGTTCTTCGTTTGTGATACTCTTACTCCTTATGTGTTTTGTTTAAATCTCGAAAAGACTTCTGTGTTTGACATTATCCCACTCCTTTAGTGTGTTGTTTTACTCTCGAGTAGAGTTATTCATTTGTTGTTCATCCATCTCCAAAGTTTGTTGTTTATATCTCTCAAGTAGATTTGTTCGTTTGTTGTTTACTTAACACTTTTTGTGTTTTGTTTAACTCTCAAGTAGAGTTCTTCGTTCGTTATTTTATTACTCCGCATGTGTTGTTTAAATCTCAAATTGACTTCTCCGTTTGTAATTAGCTCTCTCCCATTATTGTTTTATTTAACTCTCGAGTAGAATTTTATACTTGTTGTTTATCACAATCCATATGTGTGTTGATTAATTCTCAAGTAGTGTTCTTCGTTTGTGATACTCTTACTCCTTCTGTGTATTGTTTAAATCTCGAATAGACTTCTTTGTTTGACATTATCCCACTCCTTTAGTGTGTTGTTTAACTCTCGAGTAGAATTTTACATTTGTTGTTTATCCCACTCCTTATGTGTGTTCTTTAACTCTTAAGTAGTGTTCTTCGTTTGTGATACTCTTACTCCTTCTGTGTATTGTTTAAATCTCGAATAGACTTCTTTGTTTGACATTATCCCACTCCTTTAGTGTGTTGTTTAACTCTCGAGTAGAATTTTACATTTGTTGTTTATCCCACTCCTTATGTGTGTTCTTTAACTCTTAAGTAGTGTTCTTCGTTTGTGATACTCTTACTCCTTCTGTGTATTGTTTAAATCTCGAATTGACTTCTTTGATTGACAATATCCCACTCCTTTAGTGTGTTGTTTTACTCTCGAGTAGAATTTTACATTTGTTGTTTATCCCACTCCTTATGAGTGTTCTCTAACTCTTAAGTAGTGTTCTTCGTTTGTGATACTCTTATTCCTTCTGTGTTTTGTTTAAATATCGAAAAGACTTCTTCGTTTGACATTATCCCACTCCTTTAGTGTGTTGTTTAACTATCGAGTAGAGTTATTCGTTTGTTGTTCATCCATCTCCGAAGTTTGTTGTTTATATCTCTCAAGTAGATTTGTTCGTTTGTTGTTTACTTAACACTTTTTGTGTTTTGTTTAACTCTCAAGTAGAGTTCTTCGTTCGTTATTTTATTACTCCGCATGTGTGTTGTTTAAATCTCAAATTGACTTCTCCGTTTGTAACTATCTCTCTCCCATTATTGTTTTATTTAACTCTCGAGTAGAATTTTATACTTGTTGTTTATCCCAATCCATATGTGTGTTGATTAATTCTCAAGTAGTGTTCTTCGTTTGTGATACTCTTACTCCTTCTCTGTATTGTTTAAATCTCGAATAGACTTCTTTGTTTGACATTATCCCACTCCTTTAGTGTGTTGTTTAACTCTCGAGTAGAATTTTACATTTGTTGTTTATCCCACTCCTTATGTGTGTTCTTTAACTCTTAAGTAGTGTTCTTCGTTTGTGATACTCTTACTCCTTCTGTGTATTGTTTAAATCTCGAATAGACTTCTTTGTTTGACATTATCCCACTCCTTTAGTGTGTTGTTTAACTCTCGAGTAGAATTTTACATTTGTTGTTTATCCCACTCCTTATGTGTGTTCTTTAACTCTTAAGTAGTGTTCTTCGTTTGTGATACTCTTACTCCTTTCGTGTATTGTTTAAATCTCGAATAGACTTCTTTGTTTTACATTATCCCACTCCTTTAGTGTGTTGTTTTACTCTCGAGTAGAATTTTACATTTGTTGTTTATCCCACTCCTTATGTGTGTTCTTTAACTCTTAAGTAGTGTTCTTCGTTTGTGATACTCTTACTCCTTCTGTGTTTTGTTTAAATCTCGAAAAGACTTCTTTGTTTGACATTATCCCACTCCTTTAGTGTGTTGTTTAACTATCGAGTAGAGTTATTCATTTGTTGTTCATCCATCTCCAAAGTTTGTTGTTTATATCTCTCAAGTAGATTTGTTCGTTTGTTGTTTACTTAACACTTTTTGTGTTTTGTTTAACTCTCAAGTAGAGTTCTTCGTTCGTTATTTTATTACTCCGCATGTGTGTTGTTTAAATCTCAAATTGACTTCTCCGTTTGTAACTATCTCTCTCCCATTATTGTTTTATTTAACTCTCGAGTAGAATTTTATACTTGTTGTTTATCCCAATCCATATGTGTGTTGATTAATTCTCAAGTAGTGTTCTTCGTTTGTGATACTCTTACTCCTTCTGTGTATTGTTTAAATCTCGAATAGACTTCTTTGTTTGACATTATCCCACTCCTTTAGTGTGTTGTTTAACTCTCGAGTAGAATTTTACATTTGTTGTTTATCCCACTCCTTATGTGTGTTCTTTAACTCTTAAGTAGTGTTCTTCGTTTGTGATACTCTTACTCCTTCTGTGTTTTGTTTAAATCTCGAAAAGACTTCTTTGTTTGACATTATCCCACTCCTTTAGTGTGTTGTTTAACTATCGAGTAGAGTTATTCATTTGTTGTTCATCCATCTCCAAAGTTTGTTGTTTATATCTCTCAAGTAGATTTGTTCGTTTGTTGTTTACTTAACACTTTTTGTGTTTTGTTTAACTCTCAAGTAGAGTTCTTCGTTCGTTATTTTATTACTCCGCATGTGTGTTGTTTAAATCTCAAATTGACTTCTCCGTTTGTAACTATCTCTCTCCCATTATTGTTTTATTTAACTCTCGAGTAGAATTTTATACTTGTTGTTTATCCCAATCCATATGTGTGTTGATTAATTCTCAAGTAGTGTTCTTCGTTTGTGATACTCTTACTCCTTCTGTGTATTGTTTAAATCTCGAATAGACTTCTTTGATTGACAATATCCCACTCCTTTAGTGTGTTGTTTAACTCTCGAGTAGAATTTTACATTTGTTGTTTATCCCACTCCTTATGTGTGTTCTTTAACTCTTAAGTAGTTGTTCTTCGTTTGTGATACTCTTACTCCTTATGTATTTTGTTTAAATCTCGAATAGACTTCTTTGTTTTACATTATCCCACTCATTTAGTGTGTTGTTTAACTATCGAGTAGAGTTATTCATTTGTTGTTCATCCATCTCCAAAGTTTGTTGTTTATATCTCTCAAGTAGATTTGTTCGTTTGTTGTTTACTTAACACTTTTTGTGTTTTGTTTAACTCTCAAGTAGAGTTCTTCGTTCGTTATTTTATTACTCCGCATGTGTGTTGTTTAAATCTCAAATTGACTTCTCCGTTTGTAACTATCTCTCTCCCATTATTGTTTTATTTAACTCTCGAGTAGAATTTTATACTTGTTGTTTATCCCAATCCATATGTGTGTTGATTAATTCTCAAGTAGTGTTCTTCGTTTGTGATACTCTTACTCCTTCTGTGTATTGTTTAAATCTCGAATAGACTTCTTTGATTGACAATATCCCACTCCTTTAGTGTGTTGTTTAACTCTCGAGTAGAATTTTACATTTGTTGTTTATCCCACTCCTTATGTGTGTTCTTTAACTCTTAAGTAGTGTTCTTCGTTTGTGATACTCTTACTCCTTCTGTGTTTTGTTTAAATCTCGAAAAGACTTCTTTGTTTGACATTATCCCACTCCTTTAGTGTGTTGTTTAACTATCGAGTAGAGTTATTCATTTGTTGTTCATCCATCTCCAAAGTTTGTTGTTTATATCTCTCAAGTAGATTTGTTCGTTTGTTGTTTACTTAACACTTTTTGTGTTTTGTTTAACTCTCAAGTAGAGTTCTTCGTTCGTTATTTTATTACTCCGCATGTGTGTTGTTTAAATCTCAAATTGACTTCTCCGTTTGTAATTAGCTCTCTCCCATTATTGTTTTATTTAACTCTCGAGTAGAATTTTATACTTGTTGTTTATCACAATCCATATGTGTGTTGATTAATTCTCAAGTAGTGTTCTTCGTTTGTGATACTCTTACTCCTTCTGTGTATTGTTTAAATCTCGAATAGACTTCTTTGTTTGACATTATCCCACTCCTTTAGTGTGTTGTTTAACTCTCGAGTAGAATTTTACATTTGTTGTTTATCCCACTCCTTATGTGTGTTCTTTAACTCTTAAGTAGTGTTCTTCGTTTGTGATACTCTTACTCCTTCTGTGTTTTGTTTAAATCTCGAAAAGACTTCTTTGTTTGACATTATCCCACTCCTTTAGTGTGTTGTTTAACTATCGAGTAGAGTTATTCGTTTGTTGTTCATCCATCTCCAAAGTTTGTTGTTTATATCTCTCAAGTAGATTTGTTCGTTTGTTGTTTACTTAACACTTTTTGTGTTTTGTTTAACTCTCAAGTAGAGTTCTTCGTTCGTTATTTTATTATTCCTCTTGTGTGTTGTTTAAATCTCAAATTGACTTCTCCGTTTGTAATTATCTCTCTCCCATTATTGTTTTATTTAACTCCCGAGTAGAATTTTATATTTGTTTTTTATCCCAATCCATATGTGTGTTGATTAATTCTCAAGTAGTGTTCTTCGTTTGTGATACTCTTACTCCTTCTGTGTATTGTTTAAATCTCGAATAGACTTCTTTGTTTGACATTATCCCACTCCTTTAGTGTGTTGTTTAACTCTCGAGTAGAATTTTACATTTGTTGTTTATCCCACTCCTTATGTGTGTTCTTTAACTCTTAAGTAGTGTTCTTCGTTTGTGATACTCTTACTCCTTCTGTGTATTGTTTAAATCTCGAAAAGACTTCTTTGTTTGACATTATCCCACTCCTTTAGTGTGTTGTTTAACTATCGAGTAGAGTTATTCATTTGTTGTTCATCCATCTCCAAAGTTTGTTGTTTATATCTCTCAAGTAGATTTGTTCGTTTGTTGTTTACTTAACACTTTTTGTGTTTTGTTTAACTCTCAAGTAGAGTTCTTCGTTCGTTATTTTATTACTCCGCATGTGTGTTGTTTAAATCTCAAATTGACTTCTCCGTTTGTAACTATCTCTCTCCCATTATTGTTTTATTTAACTCTCGAGTAGAATTTTATACTTGTTGTTTATCCCAATCCATATGTGTGTTGATTAATTCTCAAGTAGTGTTCTTCGTTTGTGATACTCTTACTCCTTCTGTGTATTGTTTAAATCTCGAATAGACTTCTTTGATTGACAATATCCCACTCCTTTAGTGTGTTGTTTAACTCTCGAGTAGAATTTTACATTTGTTGTTTATCCCACTCCTTATGTGTGTTCTTTAACTCTTAAGTAGTGTTCTTCGTTTGTGATACTCTTACTCCTTCTGTGTTTTGTTTAAATCTCGAAAAGACTTCTTTGTTTGACATTATCCCACTCCTTTAGTGTGTTGTTTAACTATCGAGTAGAGTTATTCGTTTGTTGTTCATCCATCTCCGAAGTTTGTTGTTTATATCTCTCAAGTAGATTTGTTCGTTTGTTGTTTACTTAACACTTTTTGTGTTTTGTTTAACTCTCAAGTAGAGTTCTTCGTTCGTTATTTTATTACTCCGCATGTGTGTTGTTTAAATCTCAAATTGACTTCTCCGTTTGTAACTATCTCTCTCCCATTATTGTTTTATTTAACTCTCGAGTAGAATTTTATACTTGTTGTTTATCCCAATCCATATGTGTGTTGATTAATTCTCAAGTAGTGTTCTTCGTTTGTGATACTCTTACTCCTTCTGTGTATTGTTTAAATCTCGAATAGACTTCTTTGTTTGACATTATCCCACTCCTTTAGTGTGTTGTTTAACTCTCGAGTAGAATTTTACATTTGTTGTTTATCCCACTCCTTATGTGTGTTCTTTAACTCTTAAGTAGTGTTCTTCGTTTGTGATACTCTTACTCCTTCTGTGTTTTGTTTAAATCTCGAATAGACTTCTTTGTTTGACATTATCCCACTCCTTTAGTGTGTTGTTTAACTCTCGAGTAGAGTTATTCGTTTGTTGTTCATCCATCTCCAAAGTTTGTTGTTTATATCTCTCAAGTAGATTTGTTCGTTTGTTGTTTACTTAACACTTTTTGTGTTTTGTTTAACTCTCAAGTAGAGTTCTTCGTTCGTTATTTTATTACTCCGCATGTGTGTTGTTTAAATCTCAAATTGACTTCTCCGTTTGTAATTAGCTCTCTCCCAATATTGTTTTATTTAATTCTCGAGTAGAATTTTATACTTGTTGTTTATCCCAATCCATATGTGTGTTGATTAATTCTCAAGTAGTGTTCTTCGTTTGTGATACTCTTACTCCTTCTGTGTATTGTTTAAATCTCGAATAGACTTCTTTGTTTGACATTATCCCACTCCTTTAGTGTGTTGTTTAACTCTCGAGTAGAATTTTACATTTGTTGTTTATCCCACTCCTTATGTGTGTTCTTTAACTCTTAAGTAGTGTTCTTCGTTTGTGATAGTCTTACTCATACATGTATCGTTTAAATCTCGAACAGACTTCTTTGTTTGACATTATCCCACTCCCTTAGTGTGTTGTTTAACTCTCGAGTAGAGTTATTCGTTTGTTGTTCATCCATCTCCAAAGTTTGTTTTTTATATCTCCCAAGTAGATATGTTCGTTTGTTTATTCAACACCTTTTGTGTTTTGTTTAACTCTCAAGTGGAGTTCTTCGTTCGTTATGTTATTATTCCTCTTGTGTGTTGTTTAAATCTCAAATTGACTTCTCTGTTTGTAATTATCTCTCTCCCATTATTGTTTTATTTAACTTCTGAGTAGAATTTTATACTTGTTGTTTATCCCAATCCATATGTGTGTTGATTAATTCTCAAGTAGTGTTCTTAGTTTGTGATACTCTCACTCCTTCTGTGTATTGTTTAAATCTCGAATAGACTTCTTTGTTTGACATTATCCCACTCCTTTAGTGTGTTGTTTAACTCTCGAGTAGAATTTTACATTTGTTGTTTATCCCACTCCTTATGTGTGTTCTTTAACTCTTAAGTAGTGTTCTTCGTTTGTGATACTCTTACTCCTTCTATGTATTGTTTAAATCTCGAATAGACTTCTTTGTTTGACATTATCCCACTCCTTTAGTGTGTTGTTTAACTCTCGAGTAGAATTTTACATTTGTTGTTTATCCCACTCCTTATGTGTGTTCTTTAACTCTTAAGTAGTGTTCTTCGTTTGTGATACTCTTACTCCTTCTGTGTATTGTTTAAATCTCGAATAGACTTCTTTGATTGACAATATCCCACTCCTTTAGTGTGTTGTTTAACTCTCGAGTAGAATTTTACATTTGTTGTTTATCCCACTCCTTATGTGTGTTCTTTAACTCTTAAGTAGTGTTCTTCGTTTGTGATACTCTTACTCATACATGTTTTGTTTAAATCTCGAAAAGACTTCTTTGTTTGACATTATCCCACTCCTTTAGTGTGTTGTTTAACTATCGAGTAGAGTTATTCATTTGTTGTTCATCCATCTCCAAAGTTTGTTGTTTATATCTCTCAAGTAGATTTGTTCGTTTGTTGTTTACTTAACACTTTTTGTGTTTTGTTTAACTCTCAAGTAGAGTTCTTCGTTCGTTATTTTATTACTCCGCATGTGTGTTGTTTAAATCTCAAATTGACTTCTCCGTTTGTAACTATCTCTCTCCCATTATTGTTTTATTTAACTCTCGAGTAGAATTTTATACTTGTTGTTTATCCCAATCCATATGTGTGTTGATTAATTCTCAAGTAGTGTTCTTCGTTTGTGATACTCTTACTCCTTCCGTGTATTGTTTAAATCTCGAATGGACTTCTTTGATTGACAATATCCCACTCCTTTAGTGTGTTGCAGTGTGTTGTTTAACTCTCGAGTAGAATTTTACATTTGTTGTTTATCCCACTCCTTATGTGTGTTCTTTAACTCTTAAGTAGTGTTCTTCGTTTGTGATACTCTTACTCCTTCTGTGTATTGTTTAAATCTCGAATAGACTTCTTTGTTTGACATTATCCCACTCCTTTAGTGTGTTGTTTAACTCTCGAGTAGAATTTTACATTTGTTGTTTATCCCACTCCTTATGTGTGTTCTTTAACTCTTAAGTAGTGTTCTTCGTTTGTGATACTCTTACTCCTTCTGTGTTTTGTTTAAATCTCGAAAAGACTTCTTTGTTTGACATTATCCCACTCCTTTAGTGTGTTGTTTAACTATCGAGTAGAGTTATTCGTTTGTTGTTCATCCATCTCCAAAGTTTGTTGTTTATATCTCTCAAGTAGATTTGTTCGTTTGTTGTTTACTTAACACTTTTTGTGTTTTGTTTAACTCTCAAGTAGAGTTCTTCGTTCGTTATTTTATTACTCCGCATGTGTGTTGTTTAAATCTCAAATTGACTTCTCCGTTTGTAACTATCTCTCTCCCATTATTGTTTTATTTAACTCTCGAGTAGAATTTTATACTTGTTGTTTATCCCAATCCATATGTGTGTTGATTAATTCTCAAGTAGTGTTCTTCGTTTGTGATACTCTTACTCGTTCTATGTATTGTTTAAATCTCGAATAGACTTCTTTGTTTGACATTATCCCACTCCTTTAGTGTGTTGTTTAACTCTCGAGTAGAATTTTACATTTGTTGTTTATCCCACTCCTTATGTGTGTTCTTTAACTCTTAAGTAGTGTTCTTCGTTTGTGATACTCTTACTCCTTCTGTGTATTGTTTAAATCTCGAATAGACTTCTTTGTTTGACATTATCCCACTCCTTTAGTGTGTTGTTTAACTCTCGAGTAGAATTTTACATTTGTTGTTTATCCCACTCCTTATGTGTGTTCTTTAACTCTTAAGTAGTGTTCTTCGTTTGTGATACTCTTACTCCTTCTGTGTATTGTTTAAATCTCGAATAGACTTCTTTGATTGACAATATCCCACTCCTTTAGTGTGTTGTTTAACTCTCGAGTAGAATTTTACATTTGTTGTTTATCCCACTCCTTATGTGTGTTCTTTAACTCTTAAGTAGTGTTCTTCGTTTGTGATACTCTTACTCCTTCTGTGTTTTGTTTAAATCTCGAAAAGACTTCTTTGTTTGACATTATCCCACTCCTTTAGTGTGTTGTTTAACTATCGAGTAGAGTTATTCATTTGTTGTTCATCCATCTCCAAAGTTTGTTGTTTATATCTCTCAAGTAGATTTGTTCGTTTGTTGTTTACTTAACACTTTTTGTGTTTTGTTTAACTCTCAAGTAGAGTTCTTCGTTCGTTATTTTATTACTCCGCATGTGTGTTGTTTAAATCTCAAATTGACTTCTCCGTTTGTAACTATCTCTCTCCCATTATTGTTTTATTTAACTCTCGAGTAGAATTTTATACTTGTTGTTTATCCCAATCCATATGTGTGTTGATTAATTCTCAAGTAGTGTTCTTCGTTTGTGATACTCTTACTCCTTCTGTGTATTGTTTAAATCTCGAATAGACTTCTTTGATTGACAATATCCCACTCCTTTAGTGTGTTGTTTAACTCTCGAGTAGAATTTTACATTTGTTGTTTATCCCACTCCTTATGTGTGTTCTTTAACTCTTAAGTAGTGTTCTTCGTTTGTGATACTCTTACTCCTTCTGTGTATTGTTTAAATCTCGAATAGACTTCTTTGTTTTACATTATCCCACTCCTTTAGTGTGTTGTTTTACTCTCGAGTAGAATTTTACATTTGTTGTTTATCCCACTCCTTATGTGTGTTCTTTAACTCTTAAGTAGTGTTCTTCGTTTGTGATACTCTTACTCCTTCTGTGTATTGTTTAAATCTCGAAAAGACTTCTGTGTTTGACATTATCCCACTCCTTTAGTGTGTTGTTTAACTCTCGAGTAGAGTTATTCGTTTATTGTTCATCCATCTCCAAAGTTTGTTGTTTATATCTCTCAAGTAGATTTGTTCGTTTGTTGTTTACTTAACACTTATTGTGTTTTGTTTAACTCTCAAGTGGAGTTCTTCGTTCGTTATTTTATTATTCCTCTTGTGTGTTGTTTAAATCTCAAATTGACTTCTCCGTTTGTAATTATCTCTCTCCCATTATTGTTTTATTTAACTCTCGAGTAGAATTTTATACTTGTTGTTTATCCCAATCCATATGTGTGTTGATTAATTCTCAAGTAGTGTTCTTCGTTTGTGATACTCTTACTCCTTCTGTGTATTGTTTAAATCTCGAATAGACTTCTTTGTTTTACATTATCCCACTCCTTTAGTGTGTTGTTTTACTCTCGAGTAGAATTTTACATTTGTTGTTTATCCCACTCCTTATGTGTGTTCTTTAACTCTTATGTTGTGTTCTTCGTTTGTGATACTCTTATTCCTTCTGTGTATTGTTTAAATCTCGAATAGACTTCTTTGTTTTACATTATCCCACTCCTTCAGTGTGTTGTTTAACTCTCGAGTAGAGTTATTCGTTTGTTGTTCATCCAGCTCCAAAGTTTGTTGTTAGTAGATTTGTTCGTTTGTTGTTTACTTAACACTTTTTGTGTTTTGTTTAACTCTCAAGTAGAGTTCTTCGTTCGTTATTTTATTACTCCGCATGTGTGTTGTTTAAATCTCAAATTGACTTCTCCGTTTGTAACTATCTCTCTCCCATTATTGTTTTATTTAACTCTCGAGTAGAATTTTATACTTGTTGTTTATCCCAATCCATATGTGTGTTGATTAATTCTCAAGTAGTGTTCTTCGTTTGTGATACTCTTACTCCTTCTGTGTATTGTTTAAATCTCGAATAGACTTCTTTGTTTGACATTATCCCACTCCTTTAGTGTGTTGTTTAACTCTCGAGTAGAATTTTACATTTGTTGTTTATCCCACTCCTTATGTGTGTTCTTTAACTCTTAAGTAGTGTTCTTCGTTTGTGATACTCTTACTCCTTCTGTGTTTTGTTTAAATCTCGAAAAGACTTCTTTGTTTGACATTATCCCACTCCTTTAGTGTGTTGTTTAACTATCGAGTAGAGTTATTCATTTGTTGTTCATCCATCTCCAAAGTTTGTTGTTTATATCTCTCAAGTAGATTTGTTCGTTTGTTGTTTACTTAACACTTTTTGTGTTTTGTTTAACTCTCAAGTAGAGTTCTTCGTTCGTTATTTTATTACTCCGCATGTGTGTTGTTTAAATCTCAAATTGACTTCTCCGTTTGTAACTATCTCTCTCCCATTATTGTTTTATTTAACTCTCGAGTAGAATTTTATACTTGTTGTTTATCCCAATCCATATGTGTGTTGATTAATTCTCAAGTAGTGTTCTTCGTTTGTGATACTCTTACTCCTTCTGTGTATTGTTTAAATCTCGAATAGACTTCTTTGTTTGACATTATCCCACTCCTTTAGTGTGTTGTTTAACTCTCGAGTAGAATTTTACATTTGTTGTTTATCCCACTCCTTATGTGTGTTCTTTAACTCTTAAGTAGTGTTCTTCGTTTGTGATACTCTTACTCCTTATGTGTTTTGTTTAAATCTCGAATAGACTTCTTTGTTTGACATTATCCCACTCCTTTAGTGTGTTGTTTAACTCTCGAGTAGAGTTATTCGTTTGTTGTTCATCCATCTCCAAAGTTTGTTGTTTATATCTCTCAAGTAGATTTGTTCGTTTGTTGTTTACTTAACACTTTTTGTGTTTTGTTTAACTCTCAAGTAGAGTTCTTCGTTCGTTATTTTATTACTCCGCATGTGTGTTGTTTAAATCTCAAATTGACTTCTCCGTTTGTAACTATCTCTCTCCCATTATTGTTTTATTTAACTCTCGAGTAGAATTTTATACTTGTTGTTTATCCCAATCCATATGTGTGTTGATTAATTCTCAAGTAGTGTTCTTCGTTTGTGATACTCTTACTCCTTCTGTGTATTGTTTAAATCTCGAATAGACTTCTTTGTTTTACATTATCCCACTCCTTTAGTGTGTTGTTTTACTCTCGAGTAGAATTTTACATTTGTTGTTTATCCCACTCCTTATGTGTGTTCTTTAACTCTTAAGTTGTGTTCTTCGTTTGTGATACTCTTACTCCTTCTGTGTATTGTTCACATCTCGAATAGACTTCTTTGTTTGACATTATCCAACTCCTTTAGTGTGTTGTTTAACTCTCGAGTAGAATTTTACATTTGTTGTTTATCCCACTCCTTATGTGTGTTCTTTAACTCTTAAGTAGTGTTCTTCGTTTGTGATACTCTTACTCCTTCTGTGTATTGTTTAAATCTCGAATAGACTTCTTTGATTGACAATATCCCACTCCTTTAGTGTGTTGTTTAACTCTCGAGTAGAATTTTACATTTGTTGTTTATCCCACTCCTTATGTGTGTTCTTTAACTCTTAAGTAGTGTTCTTCGTTTGTGATACTCTTACTCATACATGTATTGTTTAAATCTCGAAAAGACTTCTGTGTTTGACATTATCCCACTCCTTTAGTGTGTTGTTTAACTATCGAGTAGAGTTATTCATTTGTTGTTCATCCATCTCCAAAGTTTGTTGTTTATATCTCTCAAGTAGATTTGTTCGTTTGTTGTTTACTTAACACTTTTTGTGTTTTGTTTAACTCTCAAGTAGAGTTCTTCGTTCGTTATTTTAGTACTCCGCATGTGTGTTGTTTAAATCTCAAATTGACTTCTCCGTTTGTAACTATCTCTCTCCCATTATTGTTTTATTTAACTCTAGAGTAGAATTTTATACTTGTTGTTTATCCCAATCCATATGTGTGTTGATTAATTCTCAAGTAGTGTTCTTCATTTGTGATACTCTTACTCCTTCTGTGTATTGTTTAAATCTCGAATAGACTTCTTTGTTAGACATTATCCCACTCCTTTAGTGTGTTGTTTAACTCGCGAGTAGAATTTTACATTTGTTGTTTATCCCACTCCTTATGTGTGTTCTTTAACTCTTAAGTAGTGTTCTTCGTTTGTGATACTCTTACTCCTTTTGTGTATTGTTTAAATCTCGAATAGACTTCTTTGTTTGACATTATCCCACTCCTTTAGTGTGTTGTTTAACTCTCGAGTAGAATTTTACATTTGTTGTTTATCCCACTCCTTATGTGTGTTCTTTAACTCTTAAGTAGTGTTCTTCGTTTGTGATACTCTTATTCCTTCTGTGTATTGTTTAAATCTCGAATAGACTTCTTTGATCCACTCCTTTATTGTGTTGTTTAACTCTCGAGTAGAAATTTACATTTGTTGTTTATCCCACTCCTTATGTGTGTTCTTTAACTCTTAACTAGTGTTCTACGTTTGTGATACTCTTACTCATACATGTTTTGTTTAAATCTCGAAAAGACTTCTGTGTTTGACATTATCCCACTCCTTTAGTGTGTTGTTTAACTATCGAGTAGAGTTATTCATTTGTTGTTCATCCATCTCCAAAGTTTGTTGTTTATATCTCTCAAGTAGATTTGTTCGTTTGTTGTTTACTTAACACTTTTTGTGTTTTGTTTAACTCTCAAGTAGAGTTCTTCGTTCGTTATTTTATTACTCCGCATGTGTGTTGTTTAAATCTCAAATTGACTTCTCCGTTTGTAACTATCTCTCTCCCATTATTGTTTTATTTAACTCTCGAGTAGAATTTTATACTTGTTGTTTATCCCAATCCATATGTGTGTTGATTAATTCTCAAGTAGTGTTCTTCGTTTGTGATACTCTTACTCCTTCTGTGTATTGTTTAAATCTCGAATAGACTTCTTTGATTGACAATATCCCACTCCTTTAGTGTGTTGTTTAACTCTCGAGTAGAATTTTACATTTGTTGTTTATCCCACTCCTTATGTGTGTTCTTTAACTCTTAAGTAGTGTTCTTCGTTTGTGATACTCTTACTCCTTCTATGTATTGTTTAAATCTCGAATAGACTTCTTTGTTTTACATTATGCCACTCCTTTAGTGTGTTGTTTTACTCTCGGGTGGAATTTTACATTCGTTGTTTATCCCACTCCTTATGTGTGTTCTTTAACTCTTAAGTTGTGTTCTTCGTTTGTGATACTCTTACTCCTTCTGTGTATTGTTTAAATCTCGAATAGACTTCTTTGTTTGACATTATCCCACTCCTTTAGTGTGTTGTTTAACTCTCGAGTAGAGTTATTCGTTTGTTGTTCATCCATCTCCAAAGTTTGTTGTTTATATCTCTCAAGTAGATTTGTTCGTTTGTTGTTTATTCAACACCTTTTGTGTTTTGTTTAACTCTCAAGTGGAGTTCTTCGTTCGTTATTTTATTATTCCTCTTGTGTGTTGTTTAAATCTCAAATTGACTTCTCCGTTTGTAATTATCTCTCTCCCATTATTGTTTTATTTAACTCTCGAGTAGAATTTTATACTTGTTGTTTATCCCAATCCATATGTGTGTTGATTAATTCTCAAGTAGTGTTCTTCGTTTGTGATACTCTTACTCCTTCTGTGTATTGTTTAAATCTCGAATAGACTTCTTTGATTGACAATATCCCACTCCTTTAGTGTGTTGTTTAACTCTCGAGTAGAATTTTACATTTGTTGTTTATCCCACTCCTTATGTGTGTTCTTTAACTCTTAAGTAGTGTTCTTCGTTTGTGATACTCTTACTCCTTCTGTGTTTTGTTTAAATCTCGAATAGACTTCTTTGTTTGACATTATCCCACTCCTTTAGTGTGTTGTTTAACTCTCGAGTAGAGTTATTCGTTTGTTGTTCATCCATCTCCAAAGTTTGTTGTTTATATCTCTCAAGTAGATTTGTTCGTTTGTTGTTTACTTAACACTTTTTGTGTTTTGTTTAACTCTCAAGTAGAGTTCTTCGTTCGTTATTTTATTACTCCGCATGTGTGTTGTTTAAATCTCAAATTGACTTCTCCGTTTGTAACTATCTCTCTCCCATTATTGTTTTATTTAACTCTCGGGTAGAATTTTATGCTTGTTGTTTATCACAATCCATATGTGTGTTGATTAATTCTCAAGTAGTGTTCTTCGTTTGTGATACTATTACTCCTTCTGTGTATTGTTTAAATCTCGAATAGACTTCTTTGTTTGACATTATCCCACTCCTTTAGTGTGTTGTTTAACTCTCGAGTAGAATTTTACATTTGTTGTTTATCCCACTCCTTATGTGTGTTCTTTAACTCTTAAGTAGTGTTCTTCGTTTGTGATACTCTTACTCCTGTGTATTGTTTAAATCTCGAATAGACTTCTTTGTTTGACATTATCCCACTCCTTTAGTGTGTTGTTTAACTCTCGAGTAGAGTTATTCGTTTGTTGTTCATCCATCTCCAAAGTTTGTTGTTTATATCTCTCAAGTAGATTTGTTCGTTTGTTGTTTACTTAACACTTTTTGTGTTTTGTTTAACTCTCAAGTAGAGTTCTTCGTTCGTTATTTTATTACTCCGCATGTGTGTTGTTTAAATCTCAAATTGACTTCTCCGTTTGTAACTATCTCTCTCCCATTATTGTTTTATTTAACTCTCGAGTAGAATTTTATACTTGTTGTTTATCCCAATCCATATGTGTGTTGATTAATTCTCAAGTAGTGTTCTTCGTTTGTGATACTCTTACTCCTTCTCTGTATTGTTTAAATCTCGAATAGACTTCTTTGTTTGACATTATCCCACTCCTTTAGTGTGTTGTTTAACTCTCGAGTAGAATTTTACATTTGTTGTCTATCCCACTCCTGATGTGTGTTCTTTAACTCTTAAGTAGTGTTCTTCGTTTGTGATACTCTTAATCCTTATGTGTATTGTTTAAATCTCGAATAGACTTCTTTGTTTGACATTATCCCACTCCTTTAGTGTGTTGTTTAACTCTCGAGTAGAGTTATTCGTTTGTTGTTCATCCATCTCCAAAGTTTGTTGTTTATATCTCTCAAGTAGATTTGTTCGTTTGTTGTTTACTTAACACTTTTTGTGTTTTGTTTAACTCTCAAGTAGAGTTCTTCATTCGTTATTTTATTACTCCGCATGTGTGTTGTTTAAATCTCAAATTGACTTCTCCGTTTGTAATTATCTCTCTCCCATTATTGTTTTATTTAACTCCCGAGTAGAATTTTATATTTGTTGTTTATCCCAATCCATATGTGTGTTGATTAATTCTCAAGTAGTGTTCTTCGTTTGTGATACTCTTACTCCTTCTGTGTATTGTTTAAATCTCGAATAGACTTCTTTGTTTGACATTATCCCACTCCTTTAGTGTGTTGTTTTACTCTCGAGTAGAATTTTACATTTGTTGTTCATCCCACTCCTTATGTGTGTTCTTCAACTCTTAAGTAGTGTTCTTCGTTTGTGATACTCTTACTCCTTCTGTGTATTAATCTCGAATAGACTTCTTTGTTTTACATTATCCCACTCCTTCAGCGTGTTGTTTAACTCTCGAGTAGAGTTATTCGTTTGTTGTTCATCCATCTCCAAAGTTTGTTGTTTATATCTCTCAAGTAGATTTGTTCGTTTGTTGTTTACTTAACACTTTTTGTGTTTTGTTTAACTCTCAAGTAGAGTTCTTCGTTCGTTATTTTATTACTCCGCATGTGTGTTGTTTAAATCTCAAATTGACTTCTCCGTTTGTAATTAGCTCTCTCCCAATATTGTTTTATTTAATTCTCGAGTAGAATTTTATACTTGTTGTTTATCCCAATCCATATGTGTGTTGATTAATTCTCAAGTAGTGTTCTTCGTTTGTGATACTCTTACTCCTTCCGTGTATTGTTTAAATCTCGAATAGACTTCTTTGTTAGACATTATCCCACTCCTTTAGTGTGTTGTTTAACTCGCGAGTAGAATTTTACATTTGTTGTTTATCCCACTCCTTATGTGTGTTCTTTAACTCGTAAGTAGTGTTCTTCGTTTGTGATACTCTTACTCCTTCTGTGTATTGTTTAAATCTCGAATAGACTTCTTTGTTTTACATTATCCCACTCCTTTAGTGTGTTGTTTAACTCTCGAGTAGAGTTATTCGTTTGTTGTTCATCCATCTCCAAAGTTTGTTGTTTATATCTCTCAAGTAGATTTGTTCGTTTGTTGTTTACTTAACACTTTTTGTGTTTTGTTTAACTCTCAAGTAGAGTTCTTCGTTCGTTATTTTATTACTCCGCATGTGTGTTGTTTAAATCTCAAATTGACTTCTCCGTTTGTAACTATCTCTCTCCCATTATTGTTTTATTTAACTCTCGAGTAGAATTTTATACTTGTTGTTTATCCCAATCCATATGTGTGTTGATTAATTCTCAAGTAGTGTTCTTCGTTTGTGATACTCTTACTCCTTCCGTGTATTGTTTAAATCTCGAATAGACTTCTTTGTTTGACATTATCCCACTCCTTTAGTGTGTTGTTTAACTCTCGAGTAGAATTTTACATTTGTTGTTTATCCCACTCCTTATGTGTGTTCTTTAACTCTTAAGTAGTGTTCTTCGTTTGTGATACTCTTACTCCTTCTGTGTTTTGTTTAAATCTCGAAAAGACTTCTTGGTTTGACATTATCCCAATCCTTTAGTGTGTTGTTTATTCATTTGTTGTTCATCCATCTCCAAAGTTTGATGTTTATATCTCTCAAGTAGATTTGTTGTTTACTTAACACTTTTTGTGTTTTGTTTAACTCTAAAGTAGAGTTCTTCGTTCGTTATTTTATTACTCCGCATGTGTGTTGTTTAAATCTCAAATTGACTTCTCCGTTTGTAATTATCTCTCTCCCATTATTGTTTTATTTAACTCTCGAGTAGAATTTTATACTTGTTGTTTATCCCAATCCATATGTGTGTTGATTAATTCTCAAGTAGTGTTCTTCGTTTGTGATACTCTTACTCCTTCTGTGTATTGTTTAAATCTCGAATAGACTTCTTTGTTTGACATTATCCCACTCCTTTAGTGTGTTGTTTAACTCTCGAGTAGAATTTTACATTTGTTGTTTATCCCAATCCATATGTGTGTTGCTTAATTCTCAAGTAGTGTTCTTCGTTTGTGATACTCTTACTCCTTCTGTGTTTTGTTTAAATCTCGAATAGACTTCTTTGTTTGACATTATCCCACTCCTTTATTGTGTTGTTTAACTCCCGAGTAGAATTTTATACTTGTTGTTTATCCCACTCCTTATGTGTGTACATTAACACTTAAGTAGTTTTCTTCGTTTGTTATACTCTTACTCAGTATTTGTTTTTTTTAAATCTCTAAAAGAATTTATTTTTTTACATTATCCCACTCCTTTATTGTGTTGTTTTACTCTCGAGTAGAATTTTACATTTCTTGTTTATCCCAATCCTTATGTGTGTGTTCTTTAACTCTTAAGTAGTGTTCTTCATTTGTGATACTCTTACTCCTTCTGTGTATTGTTTAAATCTCGAATAGACTTCTTTGTTTTACATTATCCCACTCCTTTAGTGTGTTGTTTAACTCTCGAGTAGAATTTTACATTTGTTGTTTATCCCACTCCTTATGTGTGTTCTTTAACTCTTAAGTAGTGTTCTTCGTTTGTGATACTCTTACTCCTTCTGTGTTTTGTTTAAATCTCGAAAAGACTTCTTTGTTTGACATTATCCCACTCCTTTAGTGTGTTGTTTAAATATCGAGTAGAGTTATTCGTTTGTTGTTCATCCATCTCCAAAGTTCGTTGTTTATATCTCTCAATTAGATTTGTTCGTTTGTTGTTTACTTAACACTTTTTGTGTTTTGTTTAACTCTCAAGTAGAGTTCTTCGTTCGTTATTTTATTACTCCGCATGTGTGTTGTTTAAAACTCAAATTGACTTCTCCGTTTGTAACTATCACTCTCCCATTATTATTTTATTTAACTCTCGAGTAGAATTTTATACTTGTTGTTTATCCGAATCCATATGTGTGTTGATTAATTCTCAAGTAGTGTTCTTCGTTTGTGATACTCTTACTCCTTCTCTGTATTGTTTAAATCTCGAATAGACTTCTTTGTTTGACATTATCCCACTCCTTTAGTGTGTTGTTTAACTCTCGAGTAGAATTTTACATTTGTTGTTTATCCCACTCCTTATGTGTGTTCTTTAACTCTTAAGTAGTGTTCTTCGTTTGTGATACTCTTACTCATACGTGTTTTGTTTAAATCTCGAAAGACTTCTTTGTTTGACATTATCCCACTCCTTTAGTGTGTTGTTTAACTCTCGAGTAGAGTTATTCGTTTGTTGTTCATCCATCTCCAAAGTTTGTTGTTTATATCTCTCAAGTAGATTTGTTCGTTTGTTGTTTACTTAACACTTTTTGTGTTTTGTTTAACTCTCAAGTAGAGTTCTTCGTTCGTTATTTTATTACTCTTGTGTGTTGTTTAAATCTCAAATTGACTTCTCCGTTTGTAATTATCTCTCTCCCATTATTGTTTTATTTAACTCCCGAGTAGAATTTTATACTTGTTGTTTATCCCAATCCATATGTGTGTTGATTAATTCTCAAGTAGTGTTCTTCGTTTGTGATACTCTTACTCATACATGTATTGTTTAAATCTCGAATAGACTTCTTTGTTTGACATTATCCCACTCCTTTAGTGTGTTGTTTAACTCTCGAGTAGAATTTTACATTTGTTGTTTATCCCACTCCTTATGTGTGTTCTTTAACTCTTAAGTAGTGTTCTTCGTTTGTGATACTCTTACTCATACATGTTTTGTTTAAATCTCGAATAGACTTCTTTGTTTGACATTATCCCACTCCTTTAGTGTGTTGTTTAACTCTCGAGTAGAGTTATTCGTTTGTTGTTCATCCATCTCCAAAGTTTGTTGTTTATATCTCTCAAGTAGATTTGTTTGTTTGTTGTTTACTTAACACTTTTTGTGTTTTGTTTAACTCTCAAGTAGAGTTCTTCGTTCGTTATTTTATTACTCCGCATGTGTGTTGTTTAAATCTCAAATTGACTTCTCCGTTTGTAACTATCTCTCTCCCATTATTGTTTTATTTAACTCTCGAGTAGAATTTTATACTTGTTGTTTATCCCAATCCATATGTGTGTTGATTAATTCTCAAGTAGTGTTCTTCGTTTGTGATAATCTTACTCCTTCTGTGTATTATTTAAATCTCGAATAGACTTCTTTGTTTGACATTATCGCACTCCTTTAGTGTGTTGTTTAACTCTCGAGTAGAATTTTACATCTGTTGTTTATCCCACTCCTTATGTGTGTTCTTTAACTCTTAAGTAGTGTTCTTCGTTTGTGATACTCTTACTCCTATGTATTGTTTAAATCTCGAATAGACTTCTTTGTTTGACATTATCCAACTCCTCCTTTAGTGTGTTGTTTAACTCTCGAGTAGAATTTTACATTTGTTGTTTATCCCACTCCTTATGTGTGTTCTTTAACTCTTAAGTAGTGTTCTTCGTTTGTGATACTCTTACTCCTTCTATGTATTGTTTAAATCTCGAATAGACTTCTTTGTTTTACATTATCCCACTCCTTTAGTGTGTTGTTTTACTCTCGAGTATAATTTTACATTTGTTGTTTATCCCACTCCTTATGTGTGTTCTTTAACTCTTAAGTAGTGTTCTTCATTTGTGATACTCTTACTCCTTCTGTGTATTGTTTAAATCTCGAATAGACTTCTTTGTTTGACATTATACCACTCCTTTAGTGTGTTGTTTAACTCTCGAGAAGAATTTTACATTTGTTGTTTATCCCACTCCTTATGTGTGTTCTTTAACTCTTAAGCAGTGTTCTTCGTTTGTGATACTCTTACTCATACATGTTTTGTTTAAATCTCGAAAAGACTTCATTGTTTGACATTATCCCACTCCTTTAGTGTGTTGTTTAACTATCGAGTAGAGTTATTCGGTTGTTGTTCATCCATCTCCAAAGTTTGTTGTTTATATCTCTCAAGTAGATTTGTTTGTTTGTTGTTTACTTAACACTTTTTGTGTTTTGTTTAACTCTCAAGTAGAGTTCTTCGTTCGTTATTTTATTACTCCGCATGTGTGTTGTTTAAATCTCAAATTGACTTCTCCGTTTGTAACTATCTCTCTCCCATTATTGTTTTATTTAACTCTCGAGTAGAATTTTATACTTGTTGTTTATCCCAATCCATATGTGTGTTGATTAATTCTCAAGTAGTGTTCTTCGTTTGTGATACTCTTACTCCTTCTGTGTATTATTTAAATCTCGAATAGACTTCTTTGTTTGACATTATCTCACTCCTTTAGTGTGTTGTTTAACTCTCGAGTAGAATTTTACATTTGTTGTTTATCCCAATCCATATGTGTGTTGATTAATTCTCAAGTAGTGTTCTTCGTTTGTGATAATCTTACTCCTTCTGTGTATTGTTTAAATCTCGAATAGACTTCTTTGTTTGACATTATCCCACTCCTTTAGTGTGTTGTTTAACTCTCGAGTAGAATTTTACATTTGTTGTTTATCCCACTCCTTATGTGTGTTCTTTAACTCTTAAGTAGTGTTCTTCGTTTGTGATACTCTTACTCCTTCTGTGTATTGTTTAAATCTCGAATAGACTTCTTTGTTTTACATTATCCCACTCCTTTAGTGTGTTGTTTTACTCTCGAGTAGAATTTTACATTTGTTGTTTATCCCACTCCTTATGTGTGTTCTTTAACTCTTATGTTGTGTTCTTCGTTTGTGATACTCTTATTCATACATGTTTTGTTTAAATCTCGAATAGACTTCTTTGTTTGACATTATCCCACTCCTTTAGTGTGTTGTTTAACTCTCGAGTAGAGCTATTCGTTTGTTGTTCATCTATCTCCAAAGTTTGTTGTTTATATATCTCAAGTAGATTTGTTCGTTTGTTGTTTATTCAACACCTTTTGTGTTTTGTTTAACTCTCAAGTGGAGTTCTTCGTTCGCTATTTTATTATTCCTCTTGTGTGTTGTTTAAATCTCAAATTGACTTCTCCGTTTGTAATGATCTCTCTCCCATTATTGTTTTATTCGACTTCCGAGTAGAATTTTATACTTGTTGTTTATCCCAATCCATATGTGTGTTGATTAATTCTCAAGTAGCGTTTTTCGTTTGTGATACTCTTACTCCATTTGTGTATTGTTAAAATCTCGAATAGACTTCTTTGTGTGACATTATCCCACTCCTTTAGTGTGTTGTTTAACTCTCGAGTACAATTTTACATTTGCTGTTTATCCCACTCCTTATGTGTGTTCTTTAACTCTTAAGTAGTGTTCTTCGTTTGTGATACTCTTACTCCTTCTGTGTTTTGTTTAAATCTCGAATAGACTTCTTTGTTTGACATTATTCCACTCCTTTAGTGTGTTGTTTAACTCTCGAGTAGAGCTATTCGTTTGTTGTTCATCTATCCCCAAAGTTTGTTGTTTATATATCTCAAGTAGATTTGTTCGTTTGTTGTTTACTTAACACTTTTTGTGTTTTGTTTAACTCTCAAGTAGAGTTCTTCGTTCGTTATTTTATTACTCCGCATGTGTGTTGTTTAAATCTCAAATTGACTTCTCCGTTTGTAACTATCTCTCTCCCATTATTGTTTTATTTAACTCTCGAGTAGAATTTTATACTTGTTGTTTATCCCAATCCATATGTGTGTTGATTAATTCTCAAGTAGTGTTCTTCGTTTGTGATACTCTTACTCATACATGTATTCTTTAAATCTCGAATAGACTTCTTTGTTTGACATTATCTCACTCCTTTAGTGTGTTGTTTAACTCTCGGGTAGAATTTTACATTTGTTGTTTATCCCACTCCTTATGTGTGTTCTTTAACTCTTAAGTAGTGTTCTTCGTTTGTGATACTCTTACTCCTTCTGTGTATTGTTTAAATCTCGAATAGACTTCTTTGTTTTACATTATCCCACTCCTTTAGTGTGTTGTTTTACTCTCGAGTAGAATTTTACATTTGTTGTTTATCCCACTCCTTATGTGTGTTCTTTAACTCTTCAGTAGTGTTCTTCATTTGTGATACCCCACTCCTTTAGTGTGTTGTTTAACTATCGAGTAGAGTTATTCATTTGTTGTTCATCCATCTCCAAAGTTTGTTGTTTATATCTCTCAAGTAGATTTGTTCGTTTGTTGTTTACTTAACACTTTTTGTGTTTTGTTTAACTCTCAAGTAGAGTTCTTCGTTCGTTATTTTATTACTCCGCATGTGTGTTGTTTAAATCTCAAATTGACTTCTCCGTTTGTAACTATCTCTCTCCCATTATTGTTTTATTTAACTCTCGAGTAGAATTTTATACTTGTTGTTTATCCCAATCCATATGTGTGTTGATTAATTCTCAAGTAGTGTTCTTCGTTTGTGATACTCTTACTCCTTCTCTGTATTGTTTAAATCTCGAATAGACTTCTTTGATTGACAATATCCCACTCCTTTAGTGTGTTGTTTAACTCTCGAGTAGAATTTTACATTTGTTGTTTATCCCACTCCTTATGTGTGTTCTTTAACTCTTAAGTAGTGTTCTTCGTTTGTGATACTCTTACTCCTTCTGTGTATTGTTTAAATCTCGAATAGACTTCTTTGTTTTACATTATCCCACTCCTTTAGTGTGTTGTTTTACTCTCGAGTAGAATTTTACATTTGTTGTTTATCCCACTCCTTATGTGTGTTCTTTAACTCTTAAGTAGTGTTCTTCGTTTGTGATACTCTTACTCCTTCTGTATATTGTTTAAATCTCGAATAGACTTCTTTGTTTGACATTATCCCACTCCTTTAGTGTGTTGTTTAACTATCGAGTAGAGTTATTCGTTTGTTGTTCATCCATCTCCAAAGTTTGTTGTTTATATCTCTCAAGTAGATTTGTTCGTTTATTGTTTATTCAACACCTTTTGTGTTTTGTTTAACTCTCAAGTGGACTTCTTCGTTCGTTATTTTATTATTCCTCTTGTATGTTGTTTAAATCTCAAATTGACTTCTCCGTTTGTAATTATCTCTCTCCCATTATTGTTTTATTTAACTCTCGAGTAGAATTTTATACTTGTTGTTTATCCCAATCCATATGTGTGTTTATTAATTCTCAAGTAGTGTTCTTCGTTTGTGATACTCTTACTCCTTCTGTGTATTGTTTAAATCTCGAATAGACTTCTTTGATTGACAATATCCCACTCCTTTAGTGTGTTGTTTAACTCTCGAGTAGAATTTTACATTTGTTGTTTATCCCACTCCTTATGTGTGTTCTTTAACTCTTAAGTAGTGTTCTTCGTTTGTGATACTCTTACTCATACATGTTTTGTTTAAATCTCGAATAGACTTCTTTGTTTTACATTATCCCACTCCTTTAGTGTGTTGTTTAACTCTCGAGTAGAGTTATTCGTTTGTTGTTCATCCATCTCCAAAGTTTGTTGTTTATATCTCTCAAGTAGATTTGTTCGTTTGTTGTTTACTTAACACTTTTTGTGTTTTGTTTAACTCTCAAGTAGAGTTCTTCGTTCGTTATTTTATTACTCCGCATGTGTGTTGTTTAAATCTCAAATTGACTTCTCCGTTTGTAACTATCTCTCTCCCATTATTCTTTTATTTAACTTCCGCGTAGAATTTTATACTTGTTGTTTATCCCAATCCATATGTGTGTTGATTAATTCTCAAGTAGTGTTCTTCGTTTGTGATACTCTTACTCCTTCTGTGTATTGTTTAAATCTCGAATAGACTTCTTTGATTGACAATATCCCACTCCTTTAGTGTGTTGTTTAACTCTCGAGTAGAATTTTACATTTGTTGTTTATCCCACTCCTTATGTGTGTTCTTTAACTCTTAAGTAGTGTTCTTCGTTTGTGATACTCTTACTCCTTCTGTGTATTGTTTAAATCTCGAATAGACTTCTTTGTTTTACATTATGCCACTCCTTTAGTGTGTTGTTTTACTCTCGGGTGGAATTTTACATTTGTTGTTTATCCCACTCCTTATGTGTGTTCTTTAACTCTTAAGTAGTGTTCTTCGTTTGTAATACTCTTACTCATACATGTTTTGTTTAAATCTCGAATAGACTTCTTTGTTTTTGACATTATCCCACTCCTTTAGTGTGTTGTTTAACTCTCGAGTGGAGCTATTCGTTTGTTGTTCATCCATCTCCAAAGTTTGTTGTTTATATATCTCAAGTAGATTTGTTCGTTTGTTGTTTACTTAACACTTTTTGTGTTTTGTTTAACTCTCAAGTAGAGTTCTTCGTTCGTTATTTTAGTATTCCGCATGTGTCTTATTTAAATCTCAAATTGACTTCTCCGTTTGTAACTATCTCTCTCCCATTATTGTTTTATTTAACTCTAGAGTAGAATTTTATACTTGTTGTTTATCCCAATCCATATGTGTGTTGATTAATTCTCAAGTAGTGTTCTTCATTTGTGATACTCTTACTCCTTCTGTGTATTGTTTAAATCTCGAATAGACTTCTTTGTTTGACATTATCCCACTCCTTTAGTGTGTTGTTTAACTCTCGAGTAGAATTTTACATTTGTTGTTTATCCCACTCCTTATGTGTGTTCTTTAACTCTTAAGTAGTGTTCTTCGTTTGTGATACTCTTACTCCTTCTGTGTATTGTTTAAATCTCGAATAGACTTCTTTGTTTGACATTATCCCACTCCTTTAGTGTGTTGTTTAACTCTCGAGTAGAGTTATTCGTTTGTTGTTCATCCATCTCCAAAGTTTGTTGTTTATATCTCTCAAGTAGATTTGTTCGTTTGTTGTTTACTTAACACTTTTTGTGTTTTGTTTAACTCTCAAGTAGAGTTCTTCGTTCGTTATTTTAGTACTCCGCATGTGTGTTGTTTAAATCTCAAATTGACTTCTCCGTTTGTAACTATCTCTCTCCCATTATTGTTTTATTTAACTCTAGAGTAGAATTTTATACTTGTTGTTTATCCTAATCCCTATGTGTGTTGATTAATTCTCAAGTAGTGTTCTTCGTTTGTGATACGCTTACTCATACATGTATTGTTTAAATCTCGAATAGACTTCTGTGTTTGACATTATCCCACTCCTTTAGTGTGTTGTTTAACTCTCGAGTAGAATTTTACATTTGTTGTTTATCCCACTCCTTATGTGTGTTCTTTAACTCTTAAGTATTGTTCTTCGTTTATGATACTCTTACTCCTTATGTGTATTGTTGAAATCTCAAATAGACTTCTCTGTTTGACATTATCCCACTCCTTTAGTTTGTTGTTTAACTCTCGAGTAGAATTTTACATTTGTTGTTTATCCCACTCCTTATGTGTGTTCTTTAACTCTAAGTAGTGTTCTTCATTTGTGATACTCTTACTCCTTCTGTGTTTTGTTTAAATCTCGAATAGACTTCTTTGTTTTTGACATTATCCCACTCCTTTAGTGTGTTGTTTAACTCTCGAGTAGAATTTTACATTTGTTGTTTATCCCACTCCTTATGTGTGTTCTTTAACTCTTAAGTAGTGTTCTTCGTTTGTGATACTCTTACTCATACATGTGTGTTTAAATCTCGAATAGACTTCTTTGTTTTTGACATTATCCCACTCCTTTAGTGTGTTGTTTAACTCTCGAGTGGAGCTATTCGTTTGTTGTTCATCCATCTCCAAAGTTTGTTGTTTATATATCTCAAGTAGATTTGTTCGTTTGTTGTTTATTCAACACAATTTGTGTGTTGTTTAACTCTCAAGTGGAGTTCTTCGTTCGATATTTTATTATTCCTCTTGTGTGTTGTTTAAATCTCAAATTGACTTCTCCGTTTGTAAAGATCTCTCTCCCATTATTGTTTTATTTAAATTCCGAGTAGAATTTTATACTTGTTGTTTATCCCAATCCATATGTGTGTTGATTAATTCTCAAGTAGCATTTTTCGTTTGTGATACTCTTACTCCTTTTGTGTTTGTTAAAATCTCGAATAGACTTCTTTGTGTGACATTATCCCACTCCTTTAGTGTGTTGTTTAACTCTAGAGTACAATTTTACATTTGTTGTTTATCCCACTCCTTATGTGTGTTCTTTAACTCTTAAGTAGTGTTCTTCGTTTGTGATACTCTTACTCCTTCTGTATTTTGTTTAAATCTCGAATAGACTTCTTTGTTTTACATTATCCCACTCCTTCAGCGTGTTGTTTAACTCTCGAGTAGAGTTATTCGTTTGTTGTTCATCCATCTCCAAAGTTTGTTGTTTATATCTCTCAAGTAGATTTGTTCGTTTGTTGTTTACTTAACACTTTTTGTGTTTTGTTTAACTCTCAAGTAGAGTTCTTCGTTCGTTATTTTATTACTCCGCATGTGTGTTGTTTAAATCTCAAATTGACTTCTCCGTTTGTAACTATCTCTCTCCCATTATTGTTTTATTTAACTCTCGGGTAGAATTTTATACTTGTTGTTTATCCCAATCCATATGTGTGTTGATTAATTCTCAAGTAGTGTTCTTCGTTTGTGATACTCTTACTCCTTCTGTGTATTGTTTAAATCTCGAATAGACTTCTTTGTTTGACATTATCCCACTCCTTTAGTGTGTTGTTTAACTCTCGAGTAGAATTTTACATTTGTTGTTTATCCCACTCCTTATGTGTGTTCTTTAACTCTTAAGTAGTGTTCTTCGTTTGTGATACTCTTACTCCTTCTGTGTATTGTTTAAATCTCGAATAGACTTCTTTGTTTTACATTATCCCACTCCTTTAGTGTGTTGTTTTAACTCTCCAGTAGAATTTTACATTTGTTGTTTATCCCACTCCTTACGTGTGTTCTTTAACTCTTAAGTAGTGTTCTTCATTTGTCATACTATTACTCATACATGTATTGTTTAAATCTCGAATAGACTTCTTTGTTTGACATTATTCCACTCCTTTAGTGTGTTGTTTAACTCTCGAGTAGAGCTATTCGTTTGTTGTTCATCTATCCCCAAAGTTTGTTGTTTATATATCTCAAGTAGATTTGTTCGTTTGTTGTTTATTCAACACCTTTTGTGTTTTGTTTAACTCTCAAGTGGAGTTCTTCGTTCGCTATTTTATTATTCCTCTTGTGTGTTGTTTAAATCTCAAATTGACTTCTCCGTTTGTAATGATCTCTCTCCCATTATTGTTTTATTTGACTTCCGAGTAGAATTTTATACTTGTTGTTTATCCCAATCCATATGTGTGTTGATTAATTCTCAAGTAGTGTTCTTCGTTTGTGATACTCTTACTCCTTCTGTGTATTGTTTAAATCTCGAATAGACTTCTTTGATTGACAATATCCCACTCCTTTAGTGTGTTGTTTAACTCTCGAGTAGAATTTTACATTTGTTGTTTATCCCACTCCTTATGTGTGTTCTTTAACTCTTAAGTAGTGTTCTTCGTTTGTGATACTCTTACTCCTTCTGTGTTTTGTTTAAATCTCGAATAGACTTCTTTGTTTGACATTATCCCACTCCTTTAGTGTGTTGTTTAACTCTCGAGTAGAGCTATTCGTTTGTTGTTCATCTATCTCCAAAGTTTGTTGTTTATATCTCTCAAGTAGATTTGTTCGTTTGTTGTTTACTTAACACTTTTTGTGTTTTGTTTAACTCTCAAGTAGAGTTCTTCGTTCGTTATTTTATTACTCCGCATGTGTGTTGTTTAAATCTCAAATTGACTTCTCCGTTTGTAACTATCTCTCTCCCATTATTGTTTTATTTAACTCTCGAGTAGAATTTTATACTTGTTGTTTATCCCAATCCATATGTGTGTTGATTAATTCTCAAGTAGTGTTCTTCGTTTGTGATACTCTTACTCCTTCTGTGTATTATTTAAATCTCGAATAGACTTCTTTGTTTGACATTATCTCACTCCTTTAGTGTGTTGTTTAACTCTCGGGTAGAATTTTACATTTGTTGTTTATCCCACTCCTTATGTGTGTTCTTTAACTCTTAAGTAGTGTTCTTCGTTTGTGATACTCTTACTCCTTATGTGTATTGTTTAAATCTCGAATAGACTTCTTTGTTTTACATTATCCCACTCCTTTAGTGTGTTGTTTTACTCTCGAGTAGAATTTTACATTTGTTGTTTATCCCACTCCTTATGTGTGTTCTTTAACTCTTCAGTAGTGTTCTTCATTTGTGATACCCCACTCCTTTAGTGTGTTGTTTAACTATCGAGTAGAGTTATTCATTTGTTGTTCATCCATCTCCAAAGTTTGTTGTTTATATCTCTCAAGTAGATTTGTTCGTTTGTTGTTTACTTAACACTTTTTGTGTTTTGTTTAACTCTCAAGTAGAGTTCTTCGTTCGTTATTTTATTACTCCGCATGTGTGTTGTTTAAATCTCAAATTGACTTCTCCGTTTGTAACTATCTCTCTCCCATTATTGTTTTATTTAACTCTCGAGTAGAATTTTATACTTGTTGTTTATCCCAATCCATATGTGTGTTGATTAATTCTCAAGTAGTGTTCTTCGTTTGTGATACTCTTACCCCTTCTGTGTATTGTTTAAATCTCTAATAGACTTCTTTGATTGACAATATCCCACTCCTTTAGTGTGTTGTTTAACTCTCGAGTAGAATTTTACATTTGTTGTTTATCCCACTCCTTATGTGTGTTCTTTAACTCTTAAGTAGTGTTCTTCGTTTGTGATACTCTTACTCCTTCTGTGTATTGTTTAAATCTCGAATAGACTTCTTTGTTTTACATTATCCCACTCCTTTAGTGTGTTGTTTTACTCTCGAGTATAATTTTACATTTGTTGTTTATCCCACTCCTTATGTGTGTTCTTTAACTCTTAAGTAGTGTTCTTCATTTGTGATACTCTTACTCCTTCTGTGTATTGTTTAAATCTCGAATAGACTTCTTTGTTTGACATTATCCCACTCCTTTAGTGTGTTGTTTAACTCTCGAGTAGAGTTATTCGTTTGTTGTTCATCCATCTCCAAAGTTTGTTGTTTATATCTCTCAAGTAGAGTTTTTCGTTTGTTGTTTATTCAAATCCTTTTGTGTTTTGTTTAACTCTCAAGTGGAGTTCTTCGTTCGTTATTTTATTATTCCTCTTGTGTGTTGTTTAAATCTCAAATTGACTTCTCCGTTTGTAATTATCTCTCTCCCATTATTGTTTTATTTAACTCTCGAGTAGAATTTTATACTTGTTGTTTATCCCAATCCATATGTGTGTTTATTAATTCTCAAGTAGTGTTCTTCGTTTGTGATACTCTTACTCCTTCTGTGTATTGTTTAAATCTCGAATAGACTTCTTTGATTGACAATATCCCACTCCTTTAGTGTGTTGTTTAACTCTCGAGTAGAATTTTACATTTGTTGTTTATCCCACTCCTTATGTGTGTTCTTTAACTCTTAAGTAGTGTTCTTCGTTTGTGATACTCTTACTCATACATGTTTTGTTTAAATCTCGAAAAGACTTCTTTGTTTGACATTATCCCACTCCTTTAGTGTGTTGTTTAACTATCGAGTAGAGTTATTCGGTTGTTGTTCATCCATCTCCAAAGTTTGTTGTTTATATCTCTCAAGTAGATTTGTTCGTTTGTTGTTTACTTAACACTTTTTGTGTTTTGTTTAACTCTCAAGTAGAGTTCTTCGTTCGTTATTTTATTACTCCGCATGTGTGTTGTTTAAATCTCAAATTGACTTCTCCGTTTGTAACTATCTCTCTCCCATTATTGTTTTATTTAACTCTCGAGTAGAATTTTATACTTGTTGTTTATCCCAATCCATATGTGTGTTGATTAATTCTCAAGTAGTGTTCTTCGTTTGTGATACTCTTACTCCTTCTGTGTATTGTTTAAATCTCGAATAGACTTCTTTGTTTGACATTATCCCACTCCTTTAGTGTGTTGTTTAACTCTCGAGTAGAATTTTACATTTGTTGTTTATCCCACTCCTTATGTGTGTTCTTTAACTCTTAAGTAGTGTTCTTCGTTTGTGATACTCTTACTCCTTCTGTGTATTGTTTAAATCTCGAATAGACTTCTTTGTTTTACATTATCCCACTCCTTTAGTGTGTTGTTTTACTCTCGAGTAGAATTTTACATTTGTTGTTTATCCCACTCCTTATGTGTGTTCTTTAACTCTTAAGTAGTGTTCTTCATTTGTGATACCCCACTCCTTTAGTGTGTTGTTTAACTATCGAGTAGAGTTATTCATTTGTTGTTCATCCATCTCCAAAGTTTGTTGTTTATATCTCTCAAGTAGATTTGTTCGTTTGTTGTTTACTTAACACTTTTTGTGTTTTGTTTAACTCTCAAGTAGAGTTCTTCGTTCGTTATTTTATTACTCCGCATGTGTGTTGTTTAAATCTCAAATTGACTTCTCCGTTTGTAACTATCTCTCCCATTATTGTTTTATTTAACTCTCGGTAGAATTTTATACTTGTTGTTTATCCCAATCCATATGTGTGTTGATTAATTCTCAAGTAGTGTTCTTCGTTTGTGATACTCTTACTCATACATGTATTGTTTAAATCTCGAATAGACTTCTTTGTTTGACATTATCCCACTCCTTTAGTGTGTTGTTTAACTCTCGAGTAGAATTTTACATTTGTTGTTTATCCCACTCCTTATGTGTGTTCTTTAACTCTTAAGTAGTGTTCTTCGTTTGTGATACTCTTACTCCTTCTGTGTATTGTTTAAATCTCGAATAGACTTCTTTGTTTTACATTATCCCACTCCTTTAGTGTGTTGTTTTACTCTCGAGTAGAATTTTACATTTGTTGTTTATCCCACTCCTTATGTGTGTTCTTTAACTCTTAAGTAGTGTTCTTCGTTTGTGATACTCCTTTCTTTGTGTTGTTTAACTCTCGAGTAGAGTTATTCGTTTGTTGTTCATCCATCTCCAAAGTTTGTTGTTTATATCTCTCAAGTAGATTTGTTCGTTTGTTGTTTACTTAACACTTTTTGTGTTTTGTTTAACTCTCAAGTAGAGTTCTTCGTTCGTTATTTTATTACTCCGCATGTGTGTTGTTTAAATCTCAAATTGACTTCTCCGTTTGTAACTATCTCTCTCCCATTATTGTTTTATTTAACTCTCGAGTAGAATTTTATACTTGTTGTTTATCCCAATCCATATGTGTGTTGATTAATTCTCAAGTAGTGTTCTTCGTTTGTGATACTCTTACTCCTTCTGTGTATTGTTTAAATCTCGAATAGACTTCTTTGTTTGACATTATCCCACTCCTTTAGTGTGTTGTTTAACTCTCGAGTAGAATTTTACATTTGTTGTTTATCCCACTCCTTATGTGTGTTCTTTAACTCTTAAGTAGTGTTCTTCGTTTGTGATACTCTTACTCCTTCTGTGTATTGTTTAAATCTCGAATAGACTTCTTTGTTTTACATTATCCCACTCCTTTAGTGTGTTGTTTAACTCTCGAGTAGAGTTATTCGTTTGTTGTTCATCCATCTCCAAAGTTTGTTTTTTATATCTCCCAAGTAGATATGTTCGTTTGTTGTTTATTCAACACCTTTTGTGTTTTGTTTAACTCTCAAGTGGAGTTCTTCGTTCGTTATTTTATTATTCCTCTTGTGTGTTGTTTAAATCTCAAATTGACTTCTCCGTTTGTAATTATCTCTCTCCCATTATTGTTTTATTTAACTCTCGAGTAGAATTTTATACTTGTTGTTTATCCCAATCCATATGTGTGTTGATTAATTCTCAAGTAGTGTTCTTCGTTTGTGATACTCTTACTCCTTCTGTGTATTGTTTAAATCTCGAATAGACTTCTTTGATTGACAATATCCCACTCCTTTAGTGTGTTGTTTAACTCTCGAGTAGAATTTTACATTTGTTGTTTATCCCACTCCTTATGTGTGTTCTTTAACTCTTAAGTAGTGTTCTTCGTTTGTGATACTCTTACTCCTTCTGTGTTTTGTTTAAATCTCGAAAAGACTTCTTTGTTTGACATTATCCCACTCCTTCAGCGTGTTGTTTAACTCTCGAGTAGAGTTATTCGTTTGTTGTTCATCCATCTCCAAAGTTTGTTGTTTATATCTCTCAAGTAGATTTGTTCGTTTGTTGTTTACTTAACACTTTTTGTGTTTTGTTTAACTCTCAAGTAGAGTTCTTCGTTCGTTATTTTATTACTCCGCATGTGTGTTGTTTAAATCTCAAATTGACTTCTCCGTTTGTAAGTAGCTCTCTCCCATTATTGTTTTATTTAATTCTCGAGTAGAATTTTATACTTGTTGTTTATCCCAATCCATATGTGTGTTGATTAATTCTCAAGTAGTGTTCTTAGTTTGTGATACTCTCACTCATACATGTATTGTTTAAATCTCGAATAGACTTCTTTGTTTGACATTATCCCACTCCTTTAGTGTGTTGTTTAACTCTCGAGTAGAATTTTACATTTGTTGTTTATCCCACTCCTTATGTGTGTTCTTTAACTCTTAAGTAGTGTTCTTCGTTTGTGATACTCTTACTCCTTCTGTGTATTGTTTAAATCTCGAATAGACTTCTTTGTTTGACATTATCCATTCCTTTAGTGTGTTGTTTAACTCTCGAGTAGAATTTTACATTTGTTGTTTATCCCACTCCTTATGTGTGTTGATTAATTCTCAAGTAGTGTTCTTCGTTTGTGATACTCTTACTCCTTCTGTGTATTGTTTAAATCTCGAATAGACTTCTTTGTTTGACATTATCCCACTCCCTTAGTGTGTTGTTTAACTCTCGAGTATAGTTATTCGTTTGTTGTTCATCTATCTCCAAAGTTTGTTTTTTATATCTCTCAAGTAGATATGTTCGTTTGTTGTTTATTCAACACCTTTTGTGTTTTGTTTAACTCTCAAGTGGAGTTCTTCGTTCGTTATTTTATTATTCCTCTTGTATGTTGTTTAAATCTCAAATTGACTTATCCATTTGTAATTATCTCTCTCCCATTATTGTTTTATTTTACTCTCGAGTAGAATTTTATAATTGTTGTTTATCCCAATCCATATGTGTGTTTATTAATTCTCAAGTAGTGTTCTTCGTTTGTGATACTCTTACTACTTCTGTGTATTGTTTAAATCTCGAATAGACTTCTTTGATTGACAATATCCCACTCCTTTAGTGTGTTGTTTAACTCTCGAGTAGAATTTTACATTTGTTGTTTATCCCACTCCTTATGTGTGTTCTTTAACTCTTAAGTAGTGTTCTTCGTTTGTGATACTCTTACTCCTTCTGTGTTTTGTTTAAATCTCGAATAGACTTCTTTGTTTTACATTATCCCACTCCTTCAGCGTGTTGTTTAACTCTCGAGTAGAGTTATTCGTTTGTTGTTCATCCATCTCCAAAGTTTGTTGTTTATATCTCTCAAGTAGATTTGTTCGTTTGTTGTTTACTTAACACTTTTTGTGTTTTGTTTAACTCTCAAGTAGAGTTCTTCGTTCGTTATTTTATTACTCCGCATGTGTGTTGTTTAAATCTCAAATTGACTTCTCCGTTTGTAACTATCTCTATCCCATTATTGTTTTATTTAACTCTCGAGTAGAATTTTATACTTGTTGTTTATCCCAATCCATATGTGTGTTGATTAATTCTCAAGTAGTGTTCTTCGTTTGTGATACTCTTACTCCTTACGTGTATTGTTTAAATCTCGAATAGACTTCTTTGTTTGACATTATCCCCTCCTTTAGTGTGTTGTTTAACTCTCGGTAGAATTTTACATTTGTTGTTTATCCACTCCTTATGTGTGTTCTTTAACTCTTAAGTAGTGTTCTTCGTTTGTGATACTCTTACTCATACATGTATTGTTTAAATCTCGAATAGACTTCTTTGTTTTACATTATCCCACTCCTTTAGTGTGTTGTTTTACTCTCGAGTAGAATTTTACATTTGTTGTTTATCCCACTCCTTATGTGTGTTCTTTAACTCTTAAGTAGTGTTCTTCGTTTGTGATACTCTTACTCTTACATGTTTTGTTTAAATCTCGAAAAGACTTCTTTGTTTGACATTATCCCACTCCTTTAGTGTGTTGTTTAACTATCGAGTAGAGTTATTCATTTGTTGTTCATCCATCTCCAAAGTTTGTTGTTTATATCTCTCAAGTAGATTTGTTCGTTTGTTGTTTACTTAACACTTTTTGTGTTTTGTTTAACTCTCAAGTAGAGTTCTTCGTTCGTTATTTTATTACTCCGCATGTGTGTTGTTTAAATCTCAAATTGACTTCTCCATTTGTAACTATCTCTCTCCCATTATTGTTTTATTTAACTCTCGAGTAGAATTTTATACTTGTTGTTTATCCCAATCCATATGTGTGTTGATTAATTCTCAAGTAGTGTTCTTCGTTTGTGATACTCTTACTCCTTCTGTGTATTGTTTAAATCTCGAATAGACTTCTTTGATTGACAATATCCCACTCCTTTAGTGTGTTGTTTAACTCTCGAGTAGAATTTTACATTTGTTGTTTATCCCACTCCTTATGTGTGTTCTTTAACTCTTAAGTAGTGTTCTTCGTTTGTGATACTCTTACTCATACATGTTTTGTTTAAATCTCGAAAAGACTTCTTTGTTTGACATTATCCCACTCCTTTAGTGTGTTGTTTAACTATCGAGTAGAGTTATTCGTTTGTTGTTCATCCATCTCCAAAGTTTGTTGTTTATATCTCTCAAGTAGATTTGTTCGTTTGTTGTTTACTTAACACTTTTTGTGTTTTGTTTAACTCTCAAGTAGAGTTCTTCATTCGTTATTTTATTACTCCGGATGTGTGTTGTTTAAATCTCAAATTGACTTCTCCGTTTGTAACTATCTCTCTCCCATTATTGTTTTATTTAACTCTCGAGTAGAATTTTATACTTGTTGTTTATCCCAATCCATATGTGTGTTGATTAATTCTCAAGTAGTGTTCTTCGTTTGTGATACTCTTACTCCTTCTGTGTATTGTTTAAATCTCGAATAGACTTCTTTGATTCACTATATCCCACTCCTTTAGTGTGTTGTTTAACTCTCGAGTAGAATTTTACATTTGTTGTTTATCCCACTCCTTATGTGTGTTCTTTAACTCTTAAGTAGTGTTCTTCGTTTGTGATACTCTTACTCATACATGTATTGTTTAAATCTCGAATAGACTTCTTTGTTTTTGACATTATCCACTCCTTTAGTGTGTTGTTTAACTCTCGAGTAGAGTTATTCGTTTGTTGTTCATCCATCTCCAAAGTTTGTTGTTTATATCTCTCAAGTAGATTTGTTCGTTTGTTGTTTACTTAACACTTTTTGTGTTTTGTTTAACTCTCAAGTAGAGTTCTTCGTTCGTTATTTTATTACTCCGCATGTGTGTTGTTTAAATCTCAAATTGACTTCTCCGTTTGTAACTATCTCTCTCCCATTATTGTTTTATTTAACTCTCGAGTAGAATTTTATACTTGTTGTTTATCCCAATCCATATGTGTGTTGATTAATTCTCAAGTAGTGTTCTTCGTTTGTGATACTCTTACTCCTTCTCTGTATTGTTTAAATCTCGAATAGACTTCTTTGTTTGACATTATCCCACTCCTTTAGTGTGTTGTTTAACTCTCGAGTAGAATTTTACATTTGTTGTTTATCCCACTCCTTATGTGTGTTCTTTAACTCTTAAGTAGTGTTCTTTGTTTGTGATACTCTTACTCCTTCTGTGTATTGTTTAAATCTCGAATAGACTTCTTTGTTTTACATTATCCCACTCATTTAGTGTGTTGTTTTACTCTAGAGTAGAATTTTACATTTGTAGTTTATCCCACTCCTTATGTGTGTTCTTTAACTCTTAAGTAGTTGTTCTTCATTTGTGATACTCTTACTCCTTATGTGTTTTGTTTAAATCTTGAAAAGACTTCTGTGTTTGACATTATCCCACTCCTTTAGTGTGTTGTTTAACTATCGAGTAGAGTTATTCATTTGTTGTTCATCCATCTCCAAAGTTTGTTGTTTATATCTCTCAAGTAGATTTGTTCGTTTGTTGTTTACTTAACACTTTTTGTGTTTTGTTTAACTCTCAAGTAGAGTTCTTCGTTCGTTATTTTATTACTCCGCATGTGTGTTGTTTAAATCTCAAATTGACTTCTCCGTTTGTAACTATCTCTCTCCCATTATTGTTTTATTTAACTCTCGAGTAGAATTTTATACTTGTTGTTTATCCCAATCCATATGTGTGTTGATTAATTCTCAAGTAGTGTTCTTCGTTTGTGATACTCTTACTCCTTCTGTGTATTGTTTAAATCTCGAATAGACTTCTTTGATTGACAATATCCCACTCCTTTAGTGTGTTGTTTAACTCTCGAGTAGAATTTTACATTTGTTGTTTATCCCACTCCTTATGTGTGTTCTTTAACTCTTAAGTAGTGTTCTTCGTTTGTGATACTCTTACTCCTTCTGTGTTTTGTTTAAATCTCGAAAAGACTTCTTTGTTTGACATTATCCCACTCCTTTAGTGTGTTGTTTAACTATCGAGTAGAGTTATTCGTTTGTTGTTCATCCATCTCCAAAGTTTGTTGTTTATATCTCTCAAGTAGATTTGTTCGTTTGTTGTTTACTTAACACTTTTTGTGTTTTGTTTAACTCTCAAGTAGAGTTCTTCATTCGTTATTTTATTACTCCGGATGTGTGTTGTTTAAATCTCAAATTGACTTCTCCGTTTGTAACTATCTCTCTCCCATTATCGTTTTATTTAACTCTCGAATAGAATTTTATACTTGTTTATCCCAATCCATATGTGTGTTGATTAATTCTCAAGTAGTGTTCTTCGTTTGTGATACTCTTACTCCTTCTGTGTATTGTTTAAATCTCGAATAGACTTCTTTGTTTGACATTATCTCACTCCTTTAGTGTGTTGTATAACTCTCGAGTAGAATTTTACATTTGTTGTTTATCCCACTCGTTATGTGTGTTCTTTAACTCTTAAGTAGTGTTCTTCGTTTGTGATACTCTCACTCCTTCTGTGTTTTGTTTAAATACCGAAAATACTTATTCGTTTGACATTATCCCACTCCTTTAGTGTGTTGTTTTACTCTCGAGTAGAATTTTACATTTGTTTTTTATCCCACTCCTTATGTGTGTTCTTTAACTCTTAAGTAGTGTTCTTCGTTTGTGATACTCTCACTCCTTCTGTGTTTTGTTTAAATATCGAAAAGACTTATTCGTTTGACATTATCCCACACCTTTAGTGTGTTGTTTACTATCGAGTAGAGTTATTCGTTTGTTGTTCATCCATCTCCAAAGTTTGTTGTTTATATCTCTCAAGTAGATTTGTTCGTTTGTTGTTTACTTAACACTTTTTGTGTTTTGTTTAACTCTCAAGTAGAGTTCTTCGTTCGTTATTTTATTACTCCGCATGTGTGTTGTTTAAATCTCAAATTGACTTCTCCGTTTGTAACTATATCTCTCCCATTATTGTTTTATTTAACACTCGAGTAGAATTTTATACTTGTTGTTTATCCCAATCCATATGTGTGTTTATTAACGCTTAAGTAGTGTTCTTCGTTTGTGATACTCTTACTCCTTCTGTGTTTTACTTAAATCTCGAAAAGGCTTCTTTGTTTGACATTATCCCACTCCTGTAGTGTGTTGTTTAACTATCAAGTAGAGTTATTCGTTTGTTGTTCATCCATCTCCAAAGTTTGTTGTTTATATCTCTCAATTAGATTTGTTCGTTTTTTGTTTACTTAACACTTTTTTTGTTTTGTTTAACTCTCAAGTAGAGTTCTTCGTTCGTTATTTTATTACTCCGCATGTGTGTTGTTTAAATCTCAAATTGACTTCTCCGTTTGTAACTATATCTCTCCCATTATTGTTTTATTTAACTCTCGAGTAGAATTTTATACTTGTTGTTTATCCCAATCCATATGTGTGTTGATTAATTCTCAAGTAGTGTTCTTCATTTGTGATACTCTTACTCCTTCTGTGTATTGTTTAAATCTCGAATAGACTTCTTTGTTTGACATTATCTCACTCCTTTAGTGTGTTGTTTAACTCTCGAGTAGAATTTTACATTTGTTGTTTATCCCACTCCTTATGTGTGTTCTTTAACTCTTAAGTAGTGTTCTTCGTTTGTGATACTCTTACTCCTTCTGTGTATTGTTTAAATCTCGAATAGACTTCTTTGTTTTACATTATCCCACTCCTTTAGTGTGTTGTTTTACTCGCGAGTAGAATTTTACATTTGTTTTTTATCCCACTCCTTATGTGTGTTCTTTAACTCTTAAGTAGTGTTCTTCGTTTGTGATACTCTCACTCCTTCGGTGTTTTGTTTAAATATCGAAAAGACTTCTTCGTTTGACAATATCCCACTCCTTTAGTGTGTTGTTTAACAATCGAGTAGAGTAATTCGTTTGTTGTTCATCCATCTCCGAAGTTTGTTGTTTATATCTCTCAAGTAGATTTGTTCATTTGTTGTTTACTTAACACTTTTTGTGTTTTGTTGAACTCTCAAGTAGAGTTCTTCGTTCGTTATTTTATTACTCCGCATGTGTGTTGTTTAAATCTCAAATTGACTTCTCCGTTTGTAATTAGCTCTCTCCCATTATTGTTTTATTTAACTCTCGAGTAGAATTTTATACTTGTTGTTTATCACAATCCATATGTGTGTTGATTAATTCTCAAGTAGTGTTCTTCGTTTGTGATACTCTCACTCCTTCTGTGTATTGTTTAAATCTCGAATAGACTTCTTGTTTGACATTATCCCACTCCTTTAGTGTGTTGTTTAACTCTCGAGTAGAATTTTACATTTGTTGTTTATCCCACTCCTTATGTGTGTTCTTTAACTCTTAAGTAGTGTTCTTCGTTTGTGATACTCTTACTCCTTCTGTGTATTGTTTAAATCTCGAATAGACTTCTTTGTTTTACATTATCCCACTCCTTTAGTGTGTTGTTTTACTCTCGAGTAGAATTTTACATTTTTTGTTTATCCCACTCCTTATGTGTGTTCTTTAGATCTCGAAGACTCCTTCACTCCGATAAGCCTCTGACCCGTCCTCCATCAACCTCCGAGGAGTTACCATCAACCATAACATCCATGTCATCCACCATCACTCTCTGACGGCTACCAGCTAGCCCACTCTGAGGACCTACCATCAACCATGATATCTATCTCCGTCCATCATCATCATCATCCATCTCATCCACCATCTTCTACGGCTACCAGCTAGCCTGCTCCGAGTCACCTTCCATCGACCTACAACGATCATCATCCATCATGTTCCATCGCCTTCCAAACATGACCAACTAGCCTACTTCGACAAGGTAGCTAGCTCCTCAACGGTGATGATTAGTGCTCTGCCAAACCAATCCAAGCAATAGGATAAGTCGACTCTCATCGCCCTTCCCTCTATCTCCTTAAATTCTTACATCTTCCAGTTTACTGACTTGAGCGTCGGAGTCCCTTCGGTCGGCACCACACCGGTGTCACCTTGGAACCTCACGTCTCTAGGTTTGCTTTCGTTGCCTTGCAGGTCGCTGGTGCCCCCCAATTCCTTAACCTAGTTCGATTGTAGATTTCTGAGCATCTACAGAGCCATCTCTTTAAATAGTGAAATTTTTGAAAGTCGGAAAGAGATTAGAGTGTGAGTTTAGTGATTCTTTGCAGAATAACTAAGTGAACAATAGAGATTTGCAAAAATCTTTGAAGGATTTTTGCTATTTCTGTATAAGTGTGAATGTTGGATTAGGCGAAAGTGATTTCTTTTGCCAAAACCCTATATATATAGCAACGTATATTGATGTGTCAAATTAGAGTTTTGTATTTATTTACTTAGCCAAGAGTTAATTCTCAACACTACGAAAACTTGTAGTGCAGTGAAGTTAACCCTGAGGTCGGTCTCGAAGGACTTAACTAGGCTGAGTTTGGTTTACGAATAGTCGACACAATACAGAAAGCAGTAAATGTTTGTTTGCTTCGGCAGCGAGATGATTAACTAGTGTATGAGTAAACAACTAAGCAGACAAAACTAGAGACAGATTGACACTTAACGAGATTGATATATGAATGAGGGGAATTATGAAGTGGTGACTAGAAGACAAGCTAGCTAGCAGGAAATATGCGATCAACAGGAAAACGATTACTCTCAAGTTGTCACTACTTGGGTTCAGAAAACGGATAGCATTAGTGAAGGCGTCAATTTCACTAAGCTGCAATTAATTAAGCTAATCCTACTATTACCGTTTGCAACTAACTGTTAGATTGAAGCAAGACAAAAAATGTTTTGGTTTCTACAGATCAAATGCTTAATCTAACAGTGATATTGACGTATTGCACATCAAACGTAATAGTAGAATACGCAATTAATATAAAAGGCTCATAGTAATCGTAACCTGAATATATATAATCGCATAAACCCAAACTAGCATGCTTGAATTCATCAACACCCCATAATTAGGGTGTTTAGCTACTCAAGTTATGCGAAGACATAATCAATAAAGCAATTAAACAATCAACGCACATAATCTAATACTAGAAACATAGAATCTTGGGAGAATACTCGCGAGCTCTTGGGAGAATACTCGCGAGCTCCTACCAAGCTCTCAAGAGACCACTGTAAGCTCTCAGGAGACTACTCTTTAGCTCTTGGAAAGCTACTATCAAGCTCGAAGCTCTCAGGAGACTACTTTCTAACACCTATCAAGCTCTCAGGAGAATACTCTCAAGCTCCTACCAAGCTCTCAGGAAACTACTTTCGAGCTCCTACTAAGCTCTCGGGAAGCTACTATACCTACCAAGTTTTCAAGAAGCTAAACAGAAGCTCGTAGCAAACTCTCAAGAAGCTACTATCAAGCTCTCCCTAAGATTTTCACGATAAGAGTAAAATTCTCTTCTCAATTACGAAAGGCGCGTAGCAAACGACAATTAGCAAAGACTTCTCCACTAAACCACCCATTATGAGAGAAAGTATAACATCAAAGTATCAAACGACATATTTTCATTCGCTACAACATACGACCCTCCCAAGTAGCAAACGAAAGTCTAGCTTTTCCATAAAGATAAGATGCATACAAAGTTGATCTCAATACTACCATACTAATGAAAAGGATCAAGACACAGTCCTCATACAAGACATGTCCTGTCCAACACATCCATACTATACAAGAAGAGACAAGTCAACTGCAAAAAATGAGAAAGCAGTTTTACAATCAACATCAATATCAAAATACAAAATCAAATATTCAAGGCTAAGTGAAGCCGACACTTCAAGAAGAATTCGTATAAAAATCATCCAATTTTTGCAAAGTCCAACTCAATCTCTCCAAAGACTTGAAAAGTGCAAGAATCATTGCAAGCCAAAAAGTTGCTCCGATTGGCTCAAAATACCACCTCGAACAACAATTATACACCACCGGGACTCAGCCCTATACGAGCACGACCTTTAGATCCACCAGGACACAGCTGCTCAAACATAGTCCTCATTCAACAAAGACCTCGCTTGCACCTACTACCCACCAGAAGTCGCCTGGATCTTGCCGGAAAATCACTTCCCCCCGTGCGACTCCCAGATCTGTCCAAGCAAAGCTGCAAAGCCACCTTATTCGACTTGAATCTCTCCCGAGAACGCGTAGTAAAATGCCTTGAGCTCACCTCCACTGAATTCTAGCCAAGTCCAGCAGCTCCATAGATTGGGAAATCTCGCCACTCCTCCTTCCTCTGCCTTCCCTGATCTTGCTTAGTTCTCTTCATAGCATCACCACCACGTTGACACCTCATCGCTCTGATCTCTCTCTCCACCACCATCAGACTGGCACTTCACTCCATACAGTTGCTCGCCAGATTCGTGAGGACAAAGTTCCACAGCCGTACGTAAATAGGCTTGCTCCATTTCTCACCTTGATGTCTGACGACAAGCGTCTGGGAGCTATCAGAGCCCAATCCATGAGGAGTGGTGTGTTGAAAGGAATAAAAATGGAGTTTGGCTTGATTAGGTCTATGGGGTGTATGTTTGTAAAGAAGAAGAAGGGATCTGATTGTTTTTTAAATGAGGTAATTGAATAATGGTCCAAGTCTAAATCCTATCCACCCAAAAGTCACTTGGACCAGTCAAGAGTAGCTAGTCTTCCAACTCGGGCAAGCCATCCCCATTGGGGCAGGTGAATGATCCTAAGTCTCCACTTGACTCGACCTAGCTTACCTCCAGGTGGCCTCACGAGTCTGATTGGCTTGTTCCAAGTGACTCCACCAAGCTACAGGTGAACCTTTCTCCTCCCTTCTATTCCATCTAGCTAGTCACACGACCCAGCTAGCTCACTGATACCAAGTGAAAAGTGTCCATCTAGCTAGTCACCCAATCTAGCTAGTTCACCCATACCAAGTGTAAGCTACCCACCTAGCTAGTCACTCAATCTAGCTCGGTCACTCGTTCCAAATGCAAGGCATCCACCATGCCACCACTCATCCAACTAGCTTATTTATAAAAAATAAAAGTTATTCTACTTGTCTGTCATACCAATCCAAGTGAGATCCATCTAGATAGCCAGTCGCTCTACTTCGTTGATGAGCCTATGAGCTATTATTTTGTAAATTCATTGAATAAGGGTTACGTTTGAAGGGAGCAAAACATCCAAGGGAAAGCCATTCATCTACCCGACATGCAGAAAGCATGACTCCATCGACTTAGAGCTTCTACTCTCCAGCCAGAGACACTCGACTTAGAGAGTGGGGAACAAACTGTATTGGCAAAAATTCGTATCTTGTCCAGTCCAGAACTTAGTCAATATACTACGTGATGAGGCATCGTTTGTAGCCCATTTAGAGGCGAGCAGGCCTCGTCCACGAGAATATTCGAGTGCATTTCAGTCACTCGATGACCTTGCTAATTGAGGTCCAGTCCAAATACATTTGGCCAAATGTCAACTTGACATGGGGACCCGAGGGGTGAAGACTAGCCACGAGGCGGTCTACCTATGGAGATTTATAATCATCCAAGGTCCATATTAGATCCTTGGACCTGACCAACCTATGAGAGCTAGCTCTTGCGCTTGGTCTTAGAAAAGCCAAGGTACACGACCTTCCTCATGGAACCAACCAAATGGTGGGTAGGCTACCATCCCACCTCACCCAGTCAGTCAATAGAGTTACTCAATCGACCGCCTCATGAAGAAGCTAGTTTAGCTAACAAGCCGAACTACCCACAACTCCTCCAACTAACCAAGACATGGTCCAACCCAATTGGAGACTCCAACTGCGTCACCGATATTGGAGGAAGGACTCCAACAGTTAGTTGAGCTATATAGGAGGCATGTGAGAAAGGGAGAGAGGATGAGGTACTCACTGAACAAACCCTAGCTACTCACAACTAGCTACGGACGAACATACTCCCAATCTCTATGACGCCTTCATCTCAATCAAGATCTCGGAGAATCCTTCACTCCGATAAGCCTCTGACCCGTCCTCCATCAACCTCCGAGGAGTTACCATCAACTACAACATCCATCTCATCCACCATCACTCTCTGACGGCTACCAGCTAGCCTACTCTGAGGACCTACCATCAACCATGATATCTATCTCCGTCCATCATCATTATCATCCATCTCATCCACCATCTTCTACGGCTACCAGCTAGCCTGCTCTGAGTCACCTTCCATCGACCTACAACGATCATCATCCATCATGTTCCATCGCCTTCCAAACATGACCAACTAGCCTACTTCGACAAGGTAGCTAGCTCCTCAACGGTGATGATTAGTGCTCTGCCGAACCAATCCAAGCAACAGGATAAGTCTACTGTCATCGCCCTTCCCTCTATCTCCTTCAATTCTTACATCTTCCAGTTTACTGACTTGAGCGTCGGAGTCCCATCGGTCAGCACCACACCGGTGTCACCTTGGAACCTCACGTCTCTAGGTTTGCTTTTGTTGCCTTGCAAGTCGCTGTTGCCCCCCAATTCCTTAACCTAATTCGATTGTAGATTTCTGAGCATCTACAGAGCCATCTCTTTAAATAGTGAAATTTTTGAAAGTCAGAAAGATATTAGAGTGTGAGTTTAGTGATTCTTTGCAGAATAACTAAGTGAAGAATAGAGATTTGCAGAAATCTTTGAAGGGTTTTTGCTATTTCTGTGTAAGTGTGAATGTTGGATTAGGCGAAAGTGATTTCTTTTGCGAAAATCCTATATATATAGCAACGTATATTGATGTGTCAAATTAGAGTTTTGTATTTATTTACTTAGCCAAGAGTTAATTCTCAACACTACGAAAACTTATAGTGAAGTGAAGTTAACCCCGAGGTCGGTCTCAAACGACTTAACTAGGCTGAGTTTGGTTACGAATAGTCGACACAATACAGAAAGCAGTAAATGTTTGTTTGCTTCGGCAGCGAGATGATTAACTAGTGTATGAGTAAACAACTAAGCAGACAAAACTAGAGACAAATTGACACTTAACGAGATTGATATATGAATGAGGGGAATTATGAAGTGGTGACTAGAAGACAAGCTAGCTAGCAGGAAATATGCGATCAACAGGAAAACGATTACTCTCAAGTTGTCACTACTTGGGTTCAGAAAACGAATAGCATTAGTGAAGGCGTCAATTTCACTAAGCTGCAATTAATTAAGCTAATCCTACTATTACCGTTCGCAACTAACTGTTAGATTGAAGCAAGACAAAAAATGTTTTGGTTTCTACAGATGAAATGCTTAATCTAACAGTGATATTGACGTATTGCACATCAAACGTAATAGTAGAATACGCAATTAATCTAAAAGGCTCATAGTAATCGTAACCTGAATATATATAATCGCATAAACCCAAACTAGCATGCTTGAATTCGTCAACACCCCATAATTAGGGTGTTTAGCTACTCAAGTTATGCGAAGACATAATCAATAAAGCAATTAAACAATCAACGCACATAATCTAATACTAGAAACGTAGAATCGAACGATTGATATAGTTTACCCTTCGTTGTCACAAACCCTAGGTAGAATTGAAGAACCTGAATCGAATCGGTGCAAAGAGTATGTTGATTGCCCTCCCAATCAATAATAATCGTCGGATTACAAGGTGAAAATCGTTGGAAACTAGGTCTAGTTTGAGAACAAAGTTCAATACTTGACAATAGAATGAATTATGAAAAATAATAATGTAGTTTCTAACTAATAGAGAGGAAGAAAAACTAAGTCCGAACGAATTAGGAAAGAATCGGGAAAAAAACTGCGCAGAAACAGAAGAAGTTGGCATCCGCCAACTTTTTAGATGGCGTCCGCCATGGAAAAAAGTTGGCGGATGCCAAAATTCATCCATGGCGTCTGCCAAAGTGAACTTTGGCGTCCGCCAACTCGTTCTGGACGAGTTTGGCGGACGCCAATCTTCAATAGCGTTCGCCAGGCCCTTTTTGGTCCTCTAAGCGTCGGAATATGGAGATGGTTCCTTCTTCAAAGTTGTAGATATTGGTCTTATCTATGCGTGGACACCAATATCAGGTCAATCGGAGTTCATATGCAAAAGTTATGGCCACAATGCCAAAGCTGCTCCATCATAGTTCGAATTTTGCGCGCTTTCACTTAAACGGCTCTAAAATCTTCGTCCAAACTCTGAATCGACTTCCGTTTCGACCAATCAACTCCATTTTCAACCACCTTTCAGGTCTTGGAACTTCTATGCTTCCATTAATGCATTAATATGTACTGGTTTAGGCTTGTTTCAATGCATTTTCACCAAACACCTATAAAACACACAAAACACAAAAACGTAACAAAGCATTAATAAAATAAACTATGACTACACTTAAGAAATACAACAAGACGGTGAAAAAGACTAAATGAGACGATGTAAAACCGACTCATCAAACTCCCCAAACTGAACCCTTGCTTTTCCCCAAGCAACAGACTCTCTAAAAAACCTAGAAAAATAGAAACACATAGACACAAAATAAAGTCTAACTCCCAAGCTACCGAGTCTACGATTGCAAATAATAAGCCCGAATAATGCAAGAGTTTTGACATCACACTGACGATCACAGAATCACATGCATAAGTTCAAAAAGTTTGTTTCCAAAGTAAATAGAACTTAAGTCTAACACGGTAGTCCCTCACAAGTGGATTCTATGCAACTAATCTCTCACACTCCTGGAAGTGTCCAGTAGGGGTAATCACTCAAGAATATAAAGAGATAAGGAAGGTGACTTGCGTCACAAAGATGCCTCAAATACCTCATGCAATGTACTCAATCAGTTAAGTCAGAAGGGACTTTTTCATAGCTCTATAACAATCAGCAGAAGACTTATAAAAAGACAATCGTTCTCTCCTTTTCCAATTTTTCATTTTTTGCATACTACTTTTTTGCAGTCTTATATATGACCCATATGATTATATCTTTTTTTTTCTGTCTCAAATTTTAGGTAGTGTCTGTTTTACCGAAAGTCCGCACTTTTATGCGTGCTAGTTTGGTATACACGCCATCAACCCTCACGGTCATATAGCTTTTAAGGGCCACGCCGGTATATAGGTAGTATTTGAAACATGCCCAACACGACTAACGGTGGTAACTAGTACCATAGATAAACTCCGAGACTTATTATTATTATTTTTTTTTTTTTTTGAGAGAACGAAAAACCTGAACACAGTCTTTATCAATACAAGTAGTGCACATAAACCTCCTCCCCAAACCTGTTCTTAGAACAGGTTTGGCATAAGCGAATAAGAATGTAAAACATGTCGTTCGTCATGCTTAACTTACACAGAGTACTCATGATGAGGCGCAAACAAGGTAATTTGCACTTCCCGAATTAAATCACACAGGCGCCAATACAATATTTTTTCATCGGCTAAGGTTTACTCACAGGATTTTTGGACTATAGAACTAAAGCAGACTTTCTATTTACAGCAAAAACGAACTTAGCAAAATTAAACATGCAAATTTCTAATAGTCAAGGATCAGCCAAAACAAAAGCATTAAACAGGTTTAGTACATGTAATAGACGCTCGACTTGGGAGACAGACTTAGACTTAACAGACAAACTCGAATAAGAAATACAAAAAAAACACATCCAAAAACATGCAAGCAAGAAGACTAAAGCAGATCAAAACTCAAAACACCCTTCCCTAAACCTGAACTCATGCTCGCCCTCGAGCAAACGAGTGAAAAGAGAAAAGTAGAGAGTTGATAGGAGAGGGCTTCCCTGATTGAAGGTATCCAAGATGTGTAGAAGACTGGTGGTGTTCATTTGTGATGGTGGGTACTAGACTTCCCCATGCTCGAATTCCTCTACCCTTGCACCTGCGAATAGATATAAAGGGGGTCCAACATACCCCGCAGAATAATCCTTGCAGATAAAATCCTTAGGCAAATAATCCAATGCCTTCACCATGCCGACCTTACCATTCACCTCGTATGTTGCAGTGCGTCTAAATACACTAATATCCACTCTAGAGGGAAATAAAAATAGCCAGCCAAGGAGGATTGTATCGGGTCCTGTCTTCTGATCTTCCCGGACATCCTTCAGAACAACAAAATTGGTGATAACAGTTTCACCATTCAGTTTAACCGCAACACCCTTTGCCAATCTAACTGGTCTTCTATGTGACCCATCCGCCATTAGGAGTCGAGCTTTCATCTCTTCCAAGCCTCTAAAGCCACATCCCTTAAACAGACTGTATGGGATTGTATTACATGTAGCTCCTGTATCTAAAGTCGCAATGACTTTTGAATTTCCCATCCAAACTACGATGTTAAAGCTCTTCTTACTGAGAGGATGCTCCTTCACATTTTCTGCTAACTCTTCTTACTTGGCAGGAACTTCAGCTGCTCCAATTTCCGGAATGCTCACTATAGCTGTAGAATCTTCCTCTTTTGCAGAACCCAATTCTTCAACGGAAATGGCTGGATCTTCATCTTTTTCTGGGATCAACTCCTCAACAGAATTACCGGGAGTTATCACCTATTCTATTGCTGCTTCATTAGCAATCAGAATCAACGATGCACACCCACAAGCTGAGCAAATCTGTTTTGAAACCTCAACACGGGTCTCATTTTCCGAAACAGTCACCTCAACCGGTGTTTCTGTGATCACCTTAATAGCCATTGCCCTCTCGGGAGTACCAGGGAATTTTTCCTTTTCTCTCTCTTGGTTCTTCTCTAGTAACTGTTGGAGAACTCTTTGGATCTTTTCACTATCCTTTTCCAGCTTCCCAATACGGGCATCGGTAGACTGACAATGCGCCTTAGTTTCGCGCATAAACTCCCTTGACTCATTCATGAAGCTCCAGATGTCGTCTGCCCATCCTGATCCACCTACTGGTTGCACCAAACCTGCGCCGAGTCTCTGCTCTTCATCAAAAGCAGAGTTTTCTTCTCCCCTTTGACCCCTGACATTTCTCCTAGGGTTATGGTGTTGGTTGCATTGTGCCAACTTAGCAAACTTACCCTTGAGAGCAGCAGCAGTTAATTCCATCATATTACCCCCACAGGACGCATCTATCATATACTGCTTGTTCTCATTCAACCCATCATAGAAATATTGATTCAAATCAGCCTGGGGGTACCTGTGGTGAGGACATTGAGCTAGCAGGCTCTTGAACCTGTCCCATGCTTCATACAGAGACTCATCATACAAGTGGCTAAGGGTACTGATTTGCTGCCTGATAGAAGAAGTCTTAGACAGAGGGTAGTACTTCTGCATAAATGCATTGTAGACTTCAGCCCAGGTGGTTAAGCTTCCTTCATCTAAGCCATTCATCCACTGTCGTGCCTTGTCAGCTAAACATATGGGAAAAAACCTCATCTTTAGATCATTGTCAGTGACATTCTCACCTTTAGGCATCCACCCAATAAAGTACTCCAGCTCCATAAGAAATCCCATCACTTCCTCATTCTTCTGCCCATAGAATTTCAGAAGTAGGGCCATAAGATGCCCCTTAATCTCCAAGTTACGCACATTGGCAGGAGTGACAATACTAGGATGGTAAACTTTTACGGGCGGTGCGAAGAGTGTAGCCATAGAAGGCTGCTCCAACTCGGTCATCTCTTCGAACCTGTGCTGCAAGACAGACACAACACCAGAACTACGCAAACGTAAGTACCCGTTAGTTAAATCAAGCACTAAAGACGAGAAACACAGAGGTAACAAGGGAAAAAAACTAACAAAAACAAAAACAAATACTAGAAAAAGAAAAAACAAAAATAATGTAACTAAAATTCGTAAACTTAACAAAGGAGATAAGTCCCCGGCAGCGGCGCCAAAAACTTGATGTGTCAAATCAGAGTTTTGTATATATTTACTTAGCCAAGATTTAATTCTCAACACTACGAAAACTTGTAGTGCAGTGAAGTTAACTCCGAGGTCGGTCTCGAAGGACTTAACTAGGCTGAATTTGGTTTACGAATAGTAGACACAATACAGAAAGCAGTAAATGTTTGTTTGCTTCGGCAGCGAGATAATTAACTAGTGTACGAGTAAACAACTAAGCAGACAAAACTAGAGATAGATTGACACTTAACGAGATTGATATATGAATGAGGAGAATTATGAAGTGGTGACGAGAAGACAAACTAGCTAGCAGGAAATATGCGATCAACAGGAAATCGATTACTCTCAAGTTGTCACTACTTGGGTTCAGAAAATGAATAGCATTAGTGAAGGCGTCAATTTCACTAAGCTGCAATTAATTAAGCTAATCCTACTATTACCGTTTGCACCTAACTGTTAATTTGAAGCAAGACGAAAAACGTTTTGGTTTCTAAAGATTAAATGCTTAATCTAATAGTGATATTGACGGATTGCACATCAAACGTAATAGCAGAATACGCAATTAATCTAAAAGGATCATAGTAATCGTAACATGAATATATATAATCGCATAAACCCTAACTAGCATGCTTGAATTCGTCACCACCCCATAATCAGGGTGTTTAGCTACTCATGTTATGCGATGACATAATCAATAAAGTAATTAAACAATCGACGCACATAATCTAATACTAGAAACGTAGAATCGGACGATTGATACAATTTACCTTCGTTGTCACAAACCCTAGGTAGAATTAAAAACCCTGAATCGAATCGATGCAAAGAGTATGTAGATTGACCTCCCAATCAATAAAAATCGTCGGATTACAAGGTGAAAATCGTTGGAAACTACGTCTAGCTTGAGAGCAAAGTTCAATACTTGACAATAGATTGAATTATGAAAAATAATAATGTTATTTCTAACTAATAGAAAGGAAGAAAAATTAAGTCCGAACGAATTAGGAAAGAATCGGGAAAAAACTGCGCAGAAACAGAAGAAGTTGGCATCCGCCAGCTTTCTAGATGGCGTCCGCCAGCTTTCTAGATGGCGTCCGTCATGGAAGAAAGTTGGTAGACGCCAAAATTCATCCATGGCGTCCGCCAAAGTGAACTTTGGCGTCTGCCAACTCATTCTGGACGAGTTTGGCGGACGCCAATCTTCAATGGCGTTCACCAGGACCTTTGTGGTCCTCTAAAATTCGGAATATGGAGATGGTTCCTTCTTCAAAGTTGTAGCTCTTGGTCTTATCTACACGTGGAAAGCACGATCAGGTCAATCGTAGTTCATATGAAAAAGTTATGGCCAAAATGCCAAGGCTGCTCCATCGTAGTTCGAATTTCGCGCGCTTTCACTTAAAGGGCTCTAAAATCTTCGTCCGAACCCCGAATCCACTTCTGTTTCGACCGATCAACTCCATTTTCAACCACCTTTCAGGTTTTGGAACTTCTATGTTTCCATTAATGTGCACTGGTTTAGTCTTGTTTCAATGCGTTTTCACCAAACACCTATAAAACACACAAAACACAAAAACGTAACAAAGCACTAATAAAATAAACTATGACTACACTTAAGAACTACAACAAGGCGGTGAAAAAGACTAAATGAGACGATTTAAAACTGACTCATCATATATTCAACAGACTTATACATACAAATTAATTTTGTACTATGTATCTGTGCAAATGCAGGTAGGCGTGGGTAAAAATCGCTTTACATTAAATGCTAGTGGGTCACGTCTGTGTTTTTATAGTCCACTATTTTACCGAGAATTAATATCGTCTGTTAAGATCAAACGCCTATTCATCAAGGGTTACGATTGCTTCTTCAGCAATGGCTACAATCAACAGTTGTAATTGTGCCCAATTAATGAAATTTGGCGAATAGCTTTCTGAATCACATCTCTTTTCTGTGACTAAGGGACAGTCTTTTGGACTTATCTATTAAGTTCAGAGACTGTATGTAACTTAACATATAAATGAAAAGATACAAAACATCAGAGATGTGGTTGACTGAATACAGTTGTACCACATTTCTCTTCTGTGTTCCCCCTCACTTTGTGATTTCACATATATCTGAGTACTCGTCTCAAAAATCTTTGAAAGACATTTTTACCCATCCTTTTTAGTATATGAGTTCCCGTCTCAGATACCTTTTTGGTAGAAGTTTTTACCTTTTGATGTGTTCAAATTGATACTTAGAAACAAGTAGCAAGCAGTTGTTGTAAATAGACAATGCTAACCACGAGGTCGTTCGCTAAGGAACCAATTAAGCTACCACAACGATTGAAAACAAACAGTTACTTGTGAAACGATGTTGATTTGTTTGAATTTGAGTACTTCTAATAACTAGAAAATAGAAATTAACAATGTAGCTGTTTGTAAGAATGAGGTAGAAGGAAAACAGTAGTTACGATCAAGCAATGCTAATTCGCTCTAGGGATACGTTCATACTGTCACACGGTCGGTGTACAAAAACTATCAATTCAACCTTTACGAACGAGTTTGAAGATATTTGAACTAGAGTAATCGTGGGTCGTCAATCCACGATCCTTAACCAAACGTTTTAGAGAATCTTTGAACGAGAGTAGTGAATTGAAGGGATTTTACGAAGATCTTTGAACGAGCCTAACCTATATGAACGATTTCAAACCCTAGAAGCGAATACGCAGAGCTATCACGCAACAACCATGTCCGGAGTGGTTTAGCTACTCATGATAGATTGAAAGATGAAAGACTTCAAGATATTGCTCATGATAAACATAAACATAATGATAATCGCATGCAAGCTCATACAATTCGACAAACAAGAACAAGAATGAATTGAAAAGAGATAAAAACAATAGAGAATTACCACGGTGATCAGGAATTCGATATCGATAAATCAATCAAGGATAAAACCAAGCTCCAAATTGTCTCTATGTCAAAGTATGAATGTAGGTTTAGATCTAGGGCAAAGTGTTGTTTTTCACAATAGAATGAATATCTATCTAATATATAACGTCTGAAAAACTATGTCTGAGGGAATTAGGAAAGAAATCGCAGAAAAAACGGCAAAAGAAGAAACTGGCGTCGCTAGTTTCCAAACTGGCATCGCCAGTTTGGCAATAGCCAGCAGAAAGTTGCTGGCGGACGCCAATTCTTTTGGAGCAACCATTTTGTCCCTTTGACGCCTTTTGACTCTGATTCTTGATATTTTGGCCTTCCCGCTCCACTTCTAGCAATCCATACGAGGCATTGGAACTCCAAATCTTGTAGATGCATATAAAATACACCATTTTTCCTTCAATTAGCGCGGTTTAGCCAAATATCTACAAAACACACAAAGAACAAAACAAGTAAAAAGACTCTAGGAAAACTACTAAAACTACACTCAAGGATGACAAAAAGACGGTAAAAAAGACCACATGAGACGGTATAAAACTGACTCATCACCTTTTACATTAGATATCTGGATACTCGTTCCAGATCTCTTTTCTCCCTTCTGAGTTCCCGTCTCAGAGATTAGAACTTATCAGTTCTTTCGGTAGCTCCATTAACCCAAGACTGTGTCTCAAGGTTAAGAACCTACTTTCTTGCAAAGGCTTTGTAAAGATATCTGCAATTTGGTCTTTAGTACCAATCTTGAGTATCTCTATATTGCCTTTTTCAACATGATCTCTAATGAAGTGGTGTCTAACATCAATGTGCTTTGTTCTTGCATGAAACTTAGGATTCTGAGTTATGGCCATAGCACTTGTGTTGTCACAGAAAATCGGAGTTTTCTCTTCATTGATCTCATAGTCTCTGAGTTGTTGTTGTATCCACAATATCTGTGAAGCACAACACCCAGCAGCAATATATTCAGCCTTTGTGGTAGATGTGGCAATTGAGTTTTGTTTCTTGCTGAACCATGATATTAATCTGGCACCAAGAAATTGACAAGTTTCTGAAATGCTTTTTCTATCAAGTAATGATCCAGCATAGTCAGCATCAGAATAGCCAACTAAACTCAATCCATTGTCTTTTGGATACCACAACCCAACTTCTACAGTACCCTTTACATACCTTAATATTTTCATAGCAATGTTGTAGTGTGATTGCATTGGATTTGTCTGAAATCTAGCACACACTACAACTGCATATTGAATATCAGGTCTACTTGCAGTGAGGTACAGTAGAGACCCAATCAATTTCCTATGCTTGTGTTCTTCAACACTCTTGTCGGATTCAGTATAGGTCATTTTGGTTCCAATGCTCATAGGTATCTTAGCATTCTTTTCAGAAGGCTTTAGATTAAACTTGTTGAGCATATATTTTGCATACTTTGTTTGACTAATGAATATTCCATCATTAAGTTGCTTGACTTGCAACCCTAGGAAATAGTTCAATTCTCCCATCATGCTCATCTCAAATTTACTTTTCATGAGCTCAGCAAAGTCTTCACAAAGTTGCTTATCTTTAGATCCAAATATAATGTCATCAACATATACTTGAACTAAAAATAATTTCCCTTCATGGTTCAAAGTAAAAAGTGTTTTATCAACATCTCCTTTCTTGGAGCCACTTTCCAGCAAGTATTTGGCTAAAGTATCATACCATGCTCTTGGAGCCTATTTCAGTCCATACAGAGCTTTCTGAAGCTTATAGACCATTCTACTTTATGTGGAAACTTCAAAGCCTGGTGGTTGTTCAACATAGACTTCCTCATTTTGACATCCATTTGATAAACTTTAAAGTCATTATGAACTGCAAAGGCTAGAAATATTCTAATTGCATCCAAGCTTGCAACTGAAGCATATGACTCATCAAAATCTAGTCCTTCAGTCTGGGTGAATCCTTTGGCAACCAACCTTGCTTTGTTTCTGGTTATTTCACCAGACTCATTCATTTTGTTTCTGAAAACCGACTTGGTTCCAATTACAGATTTTCCATCAACAAATGGAACCAGTTACCAGACCTTGTTTCTCTCAAATTGATCCAACTCTTCTTGCATTGCAGAGATCCAGTCTTGATCCTTCAATGCTTCTTCTATAGTTTTAGGTTCAATATTTGAGATGAAACATCCATACAGAGAATCTGCATTCCCAGCAATTGCTCTCCTAGTTCTAACCCCTTGGTCTAAAGGACCAATCACATCCTTGGCAGGATGATCTCTTATCCATTTTATAATGGATTTTGAACTAGTAGGATCAATGTCATTTTGATCTGAATGTGAATCATTATGATCTTGACAAGATACTTGTTCAGTATTTGAGATATTTGGCACACGGGAAGTGCCATAGATATCTGACACTTTTTCAGTGTTAGAGATATATGGGATTGGATTTTCAGCAATCTCATTCCCAGAAACCTCATCATGATGAAGGTTCTCAGTAACCTGTTCCATTTCTAGAATTCTCATAGGAAATTCTTCATCATGTCTTAGAGTCATCTTGTTGTTACTAAGCAATGGTTGCTTTTCATCGTCAGAGTCATCCTCTAAGTGAATGACAGAATTGTTTCCTCTGGAGGATTCTTCTTCAGAATCTTTAATCATTAGTTCTTTGAACCTATCTGAGAGTTCTTCATTCAAGGGTACTTTCTTGTTCCCTTCATAGAAAACTACATGAACAGATTCTTCAATCTTTTGTGCTCTTTTGTTGTAGATTCTGTAGGCTTTGCTATTCAGGGAATAACCAAGAAATACTCCTTCATCTGCTTTTGGTTGAAATGTTCTCAAGTATTCTTTTCTATTGTTAAGAACAAAACATCTGCAACCAAACACCCTTAGATGTTTGATACTAGGGGGTCTACCAATCAAAAGTTCATAAGGAGTTTTGTCATGGTGTTTGTTGATCAAACATCTATTTTGAGTGTAGCAGGCTGTGTTAACAGCTTCAACCCAATAGATTTCACTTATTTCAGTGTCAGCAAGCATTGTTCTTGCTGCTTATTTTAGGGTCCTATTCTTCCTTTCAGCAACACTATTTTGTTGTGGTGTCCTTACTGAAGATAGTTGATGTTGTATACCTTTGCAGGTACAAAACTCTTCTATGTACTGGTTCACAAACTCAGTACCCTGGTCTGTTCTGATTACAGATACCTTGTCATTTTTCATGACTTCAAGCTTATTCAACAAGTTGGGTATATCAACCCTTGTATCAAATTTTTGTTTGAGAAATACAACCCCAAGTGAATCTTGAGTAATCATCAACAACAACCAGACCATACTTCTTTCCTGCATAGCTAGTTACAGAGGATTCAAAAAGATCCATATGTAACATTTGCAGTGGCCTTTCACTGAAGTGTCCATCTTTAGACTTGAAAGATGTTTTGGATTGTTTCCCCATTTGGCAAGCTGAGCATACACCATCTTTTCTATATGCCATTTTGGGTAATCCAACCATCAACTCTTTCTTGGCTAGCTTGTTCAGAGTTTTGAAGTTCAAGTGACTCATTCTTTTATGCCATAGCGAATTTTCTTCAGTGTGGCCAGACTGACTCACCATGAGACATTCTTCAGTTGTGATAGATGCCCAGTCAGCAACATAGAGATTTCCTTTCCGCCTAGCAACCAAGACTGTCTGCTTTGACTCATTGTCAATTAGTTTGCAGAGGAGTAGAGTTAGAGGTTTGTGTGTCAAGCCCAAGTCCTCCCTTTTCTGAAGGATCTCTTAGATAAGATTGTACTTCAGTAAGAGTATCACATGCTTTGGCATAGGATTGAAAAGATAGTTCTTTCTTTTTGAGTTCCTCATTTTCAGAAAGAATATCTTCATATTTCCTTTGAAGCACGTTCAAAGCCTCTTTGTGTGATTTCTCTGTCTCAGATATCTGAGCCTTTAGAAATGCATTTTCAGCATCCTTTGTTTCAGATATCTTGGTCATCTCTGAAATCTCCTTTTCAAGAGATTTCTTTTCTTCTTCCAGAAACTTAGTTCTTGATTGAACTACCAAAAATTCTCTTTCATAAAGATCAAGCTCCTTTTTGAGATGTTCTAGATCTTTTATGCATTCCTCATCACTTTCATAATTTAAGAACTGAGAAATGTTGGTTACCTCATCAGCCATTAGACATGGTTCGATGTTGGAGAAATCTGGAAAGACCTCCTCAGCAACTGCGCACATTTCTTTCGTCTTTTGACCAAAGTCAACCAAATCGTGAGTAATACCACATAACTCTGGTGAAGGTAGCTTGGAGTCATCTGAATCTTCATCTTCAGATTCTGACTCAATGTCAAGAGCATCCAATTAGATTTGAATCTATTTCCATTCTTCAGTGAGCAAAGCTCTCTGATTTCTCTTGAAGTTTCTTCTCTCCTTTCTGTCACTTGTCTTTAGTTTGTTGAATGTAGGACAATCTCTTTTGAAGTGTCCAGGTTTGTGACAGTAGAAGCATATATCATTTCCAATTTTTGCAACATCAGCACTTACAGATTACTGAGAAGGCTTGTTCAGCGAGCTGTTTTGTATATTTTTGTACTGATGGTAGTTTGATCCTAGATGCTTTTTCAGTTTCTCTTTGGATTTTCTCCTTTCAATCTCTTGACTCACAAATCTTTTCATGTGTTTTACAACAAGAGCATTTTATTCAGTCACTTCCTTGGTTTCCTTCTTTTCAGAAGTACCTTAAGTTAAGAGAGCAACATTATGCGACTTTTCAGTAGCTGCATGTCCTCTTTGAGTTGTCTCATTGTTGAAAGTTGCCAAGTGTGAGAAGAGTTCCACTGGAGTGATGTTAGGCATTCCTTGGTTGAAGTAGAAGTATTGAGTATGTTTCCAGTTTTGGTTTAGACTTCTCACAATAGTCTTAACCTTTTCAGAATTAGTGTATCTATCACTTTCACCAAGTGCAGCCATTTCACTCATTAGTGTTGTGAACCTAAAGTCAAGTTCTTCAAGTGTCTCTGTAGGACCTTGTTTGAAGTTTTGGAATTTGAGCTTCAAAACTTCAAACTTGTTTTCTTTAGTTTTCTCAGTGTCGGCACAGATTTCTTCAATCAATTGCCAGGCAACTTTAGTTGTTTTTGCACCATAAAGTTTACATTGTATGTGCTCTGGAGTAGAACGTATGATGATGTTACCAGCTTGTCCATCCAACCTAAGTCCCTTGGCATCTTCTGATGTCCAGAGCTCTCTGGGCTTATCTTCATATTCTATTCGACCGGTGACTCTCCTAGTTTCTGGTGTGGAGGAGCCACTACTTTCATCTCTTCCATCTGAAACTCCTATGACTTTTTTGGGTTGTCGAATGACTATAGGGCCATTCTCTGTGATATGTATCATTTCGTCACTTATGGCTTCCAGATGCAACAACATGTTGTTCTTCCATTTTTCATAGTTTTCTGGCTTGAGGACAGGAGCATCACTTAGAGACATTCTGCAGCAAACACACTAAACGAAAAAATCAAGTGTAGGTGTTAACTAGTTAGTGGGCACTTATCTGGGATCTAGGTTCAGCGCAGAAGGCTTGGGAACCTCCTGCTCTGATACCACTTGTTGGTCCAGATAACGGCAAAGTAAAAGACTAGAGGGGGTGGGGGGTGAATGGTCATTTAAAACTTTTGTCGATAAACAAAGTTTCTCAGATATCTGTGAAGATATCTGATACTTAATTTCAGAGAGCGGAAGACTTTCTGTGATAAGTGCACGTGCTCAGGTGAGTGAAAGTGTGTAAATACTTAACAAGATGAATAAAGCAAGGTAAATGCAGTAGGTAAATAACACAGCAAATTATAGTGGTATCTGAAGGTGGCGTAATCCTTCAACTAATCCACTTCGGCCTTTCTCAGACCTAGAATCCACTAAGATAGATAAATGAGGTACCCTTACAAATATCATATCTCTCGATTCCTGCAACACTTGGTTCCCAGCAAAATGTTTCCCCCTGAGTTGTTCCCCAGCTATCTGAGCCAAGTACTTCCTCTACTCAGAAACCTTTTTGAGCTATTCCTTAGTTTCCAAAACTAAGTACTTCCTGTGCTCAGTAACCTTGGAGTTGTTCCTTAGTTTTCCAAACTAAGTACTTCCTGTACTCCATGCCAGTTGGTGTGTGGTTAAGGTAGTTTGTCAGATGAGCTTCTTTATAACTTACACAGTTATTTCAGAAGGCTCTATAGAATCAAGATTACTTAATACACTTCACAATGTATGGTAACTTGTTCTTTATTGACCCAAGTCTTTGTTAAATATTCTAGAGAATGAATCTCAGATACTTGATCTTTTGATTCAACTCCTTTACAGATAGCAATGCTTGTTAAGGATCAGGACACTTAGAACTTGTATACTACTTAGAGTTCTAGAGCTTTAGTCGCAACAAAAAGCTAAGTAGTAAGAAAGATTGTATGCTTGAGAGATCACTTGAAGATATTCAGTAAGTTGTAGGTTCAGTGTGAGTTTAAGGTGTAAGTTCTTGGTGTGTTTTCAAGCATTCTAAGTGGTGATATTAATAGTTGAATTTGAAGCCGTTTGAATAGTATACGTTAGGCTCAATTCAAATTCAAACTATTGATATCTGTATATAGTACTTCAAAGTTCTTTGTCTTCTTCTTCAGAGACTTCTGATTTTGTGCAGACATTTTTGTCCGAGCAATAAATGCATTGTACTATATTTGTCCTGTTGTCTCAACGGATACGTGAAGCTTTCTGAGACTTGACACGATCCTTACTCAGTACACTTGTGTTCTCAGATATCCTTTGAGTAACTTGTTTAATCAAAACACTTGTTAACTCAAGGTTTCTGGACATAGGTATCTGAGGAGACTTTTCTCCTTAGTCTTCAGCAATCTTGAGCAAACTTCAATCTTCTGGAAATGATTTCCTTTGCTTGGATGCTTCTTTCTTGGTCTTCTTTAAATAAATAAAAATTACATTCAGAGACCTAACATCCTATACAAGATTTGCTAGACTAACATACTTAGTGATTTTCCTCTTTTAAAGTGTTCAAGTGAACTAAGAGTACTAAGCACCTTTCTGAGCTAAGATAAGTCATTAGGTTGCTGATCAAAATCTAAACAGATATTCTAACACTACTCCCAACTTCCTAGTTAATATCCTTCGCGATTACCTCTAACGACAGCAGGGCATAATACTAGGGTGTCAAGGCGTAGTCGGCACGAGTACCACTACTCAGTTGAATGAAACTACTGTGTCACTCAGCAGAACATCACACCATGAATGATGTATAGAGTTGTATAATCACGATTTGCGTCTAAGAACTATTCCATTAATATAACCCGGCATATAAAGAAGTAGCAACAACAGAGTTTCGGCGGTTCGCCTTTACAAGAGAAAGTTAGCTACACATAGTATTCCACTACAGACTAGAATCGAAAAAACAAGAAAGAAAGAAAGAAGAAGAAGTTTAGTCTCTGATGTCTTCGTGCTGCATCTAGGGTTTCCTCCTTCTAGGTGCCTGACGGCCAGCGGTTTTGGGGTTTCACTTCCCTGAGGACTGGTTCTCTCTCAGGAGAGCTGCTTTGTGAGCGGTGAATGATTATGAGACCCCAAGGGTCTTATTTATACTGAAAATCTCGAGCTCTGGCCGCCATTCTCATTAAGGAAGGTTAGAAAGGCGGGCTCTAGCCTAACAGGCCAGAAAAACCTATATTCTGGAATATTCTACCCTACTACGGCCGACAGTCGACCACCATTGTCGACTTCCTACAGGTTCTTATATGTTTTTCTTGTTCTTCGATTTCGGGCGTCGTAACTTCGTTTTCTCAAAAAGTGGTCTTCTACAATGTTGTAGCATCTTCAAATATCTTCTCATGACATGTTTTGACACCTCAAACTCCGTGCAACGGCCAAATTAGCGCATTTACTTAACTTCCCCGATTTCGCCCAAATACGACGTTTTGGTACCTGAAATCGTGCAATTCCTCAAAAACACGATCATGGCCTACAAAATACACAAGAAGTTGGTAATTGGCTAAAATATGATACGAATATTGAATCTTGGCCAAAAAACGAGGGTCTAAGGGCATGCAAAATCGAACATTTCATTATCACATCAGTCTCGGTGTGGATCTGTGGTCTTAACACGTTACCTGCACGATAGTGCTCAACCAATTCCTGAGGCCAATTATCCCCAAGTTCTCGTGGATCATTAAAAGAAATTGTTTTTCATCAGAATTTGGATTCATTGGCGTGTCTCTCTAGCTATCCAATTCAGCCAACATATATCTTTGTTTCCTTTATTCAAATGATTAATTAATTAAGGCTCTAATGCAGGTTGTTAATGATTTTGCAGCTCGGTACAGTAGTAGTTCAGGCTATCAGGCTGGTGATGATTCAGATTTTGCTCACTTATCGATGAACAAAACAATCATCTACTAAGAATGTGTGAGACGTTGACGACATGTTCTTCCTCATCAACAATCCTTCTACCGATCTACATATCTCATTGGAGCAATGATCATCAACAATCAAGATAAGTTTTGTTTTGTTTATAAACATTCTTGAATTCTTTTTCCCATTATATAATCATCTAACCACTTTATATTTTTTGTTAGTGGAATCATATATGTTGAATCTCATATCCAAACTCATATTTCGGATGAACCATTCGAACAGTGAAAAATATAATATAGTACCATCTCTCAAGTGAATATGTGATACAAGTATAAAGCCTAGATAAGGCAAAAGCAATTTCTTCACCATCACCGATGAAAGCTTAAAGGTTAAATACCTTACTATCAAAGATCTGCTAATCTTTAAATTTTATAATAGAACCACTGTAACGCCCTGAAAAATTACACTAATTTTAAAAAGAACAAGAGCGTTAAAACAATAACAGGAAGACAATCTAAAAGCTTTTGAAGCTAAAATTTGAACAGTTGACTTGCGAAAACACTATTTTTACAAGCAGCGGATAAAAGTACAAGTTTTTGCAAGCTAAGAGTTACAAAATCCCATTTATAACCCACTTTCACTCAAGTTGCTGAACGTCTACCCGACTCGGTCCTCCACTAGACTCCGAAATCTACAAGAAGGTAACAAATCAAGTGTGAGATAAAACTCAGTGAGGTTCTGTGCTAAGTGAATAACGAATTACGTAATAACGAAATATGGTTTTTTTTTTAATCAAACGAATCAATATAGAAAATAATCGAAGAACATAACGAATCGAATAAACTGTTGATGCCGCTCCTTATAACCCCAATCCAAGCCCTTATCGCTCCGGACAGATTGCAAGTCTGCCAAACGAATCGAAGACGAATACCCTGCCATGGTACAGGGGTGGAACACTACGACTCCCAATGACCTCGGCGACTTCTGCCTCGCGTCACGGGATAGTAAGCAGAGGCACCTCATGAACAACTCGACAGACACAACTGCCCAAGTATGTCCAATCGGGAACCCCACCACTAATTGCGCATATATCGGTTGAAGCAAAACAAATCAATCGAATCAAATCATATACATATATATCTTTAGATAGCGGAAGCATGAGAAAAGGATTTGATGCAGATTTTCAGAACTTTGATTTCATGAATTTCGCAATGTTTGGGATGCAATACTATATATATATAATATTAAAATAGCTTCTTGTAGTTTCGCAAATATACATATACTTTTTGGGTAGAACACTCACCTTAAACAACCTCGTAAAAATAGCAAATCCGCAAATCCTGATAAGAGGTAATGCTACTTAAAATTTACACAAAAACAATTAACGATACCCTTAAACCCCCCCACAGACAAGCATAAGCGAGTAGAATCAATTAAGCATATAGAATTACACATAATTTAGCAATTTCATCAATAACAATTATGAGAATAAAAATAAACAAATTAATGAGAAAACCTAGAATCGAACCAAAGAACTCCATAAAGCATTAATCAAGCCAACAATTAATTGCAAACACCAGAACACTCGAGAAGAAATTACGGAACAGCATATCACCGTTCGAACACGGCCACTAGCACACAGACTGAACAACTACAACAATTATGCTTCAGCACTCAAAAACCAATAAACCATTGGAATATGCACATAGGCAAATCATCACCACGTTAACTACACCTAACCTAATAACCCACCAAACATACAACATGAGCTCAGAAACAGAATTACAGTAACAATCAGTGCTACTCAGACCAATCAGACAAACTATATCACATCCAGATCTCAAAACAGTCGCATCCATACAAAACAAAGCAATAAGAAATTCAATCAAGAGAGCAAACACATCAGTAGCACAAGCATGATAATTTCATAAAATCAAATGCTCCAGAATGTAAAACATGTAGTCAAGTTATAACAATATTTTGGCCAAGTATCATTTACAACCAAATTAAGTTCACATATCCCTCAACGAATAATCTAATAAAAGAGAAGCAGGAGCAGACGATTAAAAGAAGAAGACAACAAGCAAACCATACAAATTCTAGCAAGTACAGGACAAAGGAATCCGATTCACAGGTTTAAGTCCACTAGAACTACTCGATTCAACACTCAAGCTAGTCCACATTCTCAATCAGGAAATTTTACCAAGCAATCTAGCACAAACCAAATTATATAATACTGACAGCTGATTCCAGGTGAAAACTTGAATATAAAGACAAGATCACAGGCATTCACCATCAAACCGAGATCAAATTACGCAACCAACAGACACACAGACGGAACAGCAGGAGAGGAAAAGAAGAGGAAACCAGACAACACAACCGGACAGATTAAGAATTACCGGAAACTGAAAAGACAAAGAAAAGGGACTCGCTCAAACCAAGAACAGAACCGATCGAATTCAATGGAAGAAAAACAGAGTACAAGCAACCACGCACACACAGGCTGAACAATAACAATAACAATTCGACTGCTACAACCCAAACCATACAGTAACGAAGGAGGACAGAGCAGGTCGAGCTTTAACCGGAAATCAGAGCATTCGAACTTAAGCAGAAAACAGACGAAAAACAAAGCCAAAACGAATTGCAAACAGATCAGGTCGAAATTAAAAGAAGGGAAATTTGAATCCACAAAAACACGAACAAGCTGCAGCACACAACAACACACACAAACTGAACTGATTACGAATTACAGGAGCAGAGCAGGTGAAGAAGGAAAGAAGAAAGGGGGGATTTCGAATCATCATAAACACAAACACCCAACCCAAACTAAATCAAAAGGAAGAAGAGCACTTACCGAAAGCAAATCGAGGCGGATCAAAGCCCTCTAATCCTTGTAATCGGTTCGATTGGAGACTAACTCGGATGAATTGGGAAGGGACGAAGAAGCTGGCGGAGTCATTGAAGGGGTCGGAATCAGTGGCGTGTGGTTGGGCAGCGTAGGTAGGCAACGATGAGAGGAAGAATTCGGGTGAAAGAACGAACGAAGAAGAAACTGAAGAAGAGATCAAAAAAGAGAGGAGCTGAAGAGGTCGATTTGCAGGTGGTGGCACACGGCGGTAGCCATGGTGGAGAAGGTAGGTATAGGGATCGATTTGGGAGAAGAATTCGATTAGGAGAAGGAACGAAGAAGAAGTCGATTGAAGGAAGGAAACGAAGACGAAAGAATCGTGAGGAGGGAGGAGTTTGATTGAACTGGAAGTGAGTTGAATAGGGTGAGGGGTACAATGGGCAATATAAACAAATTTAATCCTAAAATCAAATTGGACTCTCATTAAGCTATAAAAAAAAAAAGTAAACACTAATTTAAGCACTAGGAACATTATTAACTATAACAAAAATAAAAAAAATAAAGTTTTTTTTAATTTTATAAATAATAATAAATAATAAAGACGAAAATAAAACGGGGTTTTACAACCACCAAAAGTGGTACAATGATTGATGGTTGTTAAAATATATATGTCCACAGACCATGATAAATTCATCAACATATGGTTAATATTTTAGTCGTAAATCCATCAACAAATGGGTCAATATTCTAGCTTTTATTAGCTAGCCAAATATGGAATGCATATCCATATTAATAACTTTTATTGATGGTGATGCAAAGAAAGTTATAACTTCCAACCTGAAATTGGTAGTATTAATCTTTATAACTTGACCAACTTGAAGTTGGAATTACATGTGTGCAGGTGGACTTAAAGCCATTTTTCATAAAAGTACGATTTCGTATTATTGCTCCCGAAGTAGCAATTGCGTGCATACTGAATAGTATGGATCTTGAAGACCAATATAAATTTGATATTTATGTGGTAAAGATATACCCGGCTAGCTCACAAGAACAATGTTTGGTCTCGTAGACCCTAGTACTATAATATAAGTACAACTATTGTTATTCATACATATTTTACATGATGATGAACTAGAAGTTCAGTTTATTTGTAGAAGTTTTCGTCTTCTACAATGAATAACATATACAATTTATGTTTCTCCTTTCCCATAATTGATTGGAGATACTTGAAAAAATTTAGAGAGTTACAAAATGAGCTAATGGCAATTTGGTATATTTGAAATGAACTACCATTATTTGATCTGTACAAGTGCATCCATGATCACACCCCAAGAGGTGGTTGGAAAATAATAAAGTTTTAAAACTTTAATTGCATGATCATAATCAATTTATGAAAATAGATTATTCTCATTCCCTGAAGTGAATATGAACATTTTGCCTGTTTATACATGTATCAAAGCTTCACCAGAAGCAAACATAAAATATAATTCATCAACCTCAAGTTGATAGAAGTATACGAGTGATCAAATATATCTCACCAACTTGAAGTTGGGAGAATGAGAATTGAGCATTTTATTCTAAAAAAGGATTGTATATAATATGATAAATTTTGTTGTCCGAACGTTTGGGTGGAAACCTGACATGTTCTGTATACTCTCCGAATGGAGTGTTATGGCTAAGTAGGTATAACAATTCCCCATCAAAGATTTCTAATAACGTAAATAAATAAAAATTATGAATGCATATAGCTATTGCTCGGGACAAGTATACATATATATTATAAACTATATGTCCAACAAACATATTCTAATACATGTTTACAAGCAAACTTTGTGCCCTAGAAGCGTACATATTAGACTTACACATTGAATGAGTTCTAATAAGTCTTGCCAAATAGAAAAACACAAAGATTGGTGTCTTTACGTCACATCATTCTGGCCAGTTTTAAAAATACTTTTGTATACATGCCAAAATTGATAATATATACGTATATTGACATGCAAATTTGATATGGAAAATTAGGCCATCCGTTTATAACTTAACCATTGTTTTGAAACCTGAAGTTTCCATATGATTATGTGCTGAAAGCTATCTCTCATATTGTATTTATTATTATGGCAAGACACAACACTGAGATTAAGCATGGAAATGGAGATCTTGAATGAGCAAAAGTCACACGTTTAAAGTTGACAGTGATTGATATATAAGTGGCCAGAAATCCACAAATATAATTTCCAATTTGAGGGCAAATTTTATTTTCAGCACAAGAAAACTCCAACTATGCAAATATATTGACTCCCTACAATATTATTCTCCGTAGAGAACTAATGCGTGAAGCATACATCAATTTCTAAGATGGGCACTATATTATCATGATCCCTAGTTTTCCTAACTTAGGGGAGGAAGAACATGAATAAGCCGGTAAAAAGAAATTCGTAAAGCGAATTGATCCCATATATTTGAAAATTCAAACTTGATAAAGATCGACTCTCCAGCTTCATCTTACTATATCAAGATATGTTCAAACATGAAATTTTATGAGTTAAATGTTAACCCACCCTATTTTAAGTCGCACAGAGTTGCATATTAATTATAGAATGACATGTGTTGTACATTGAGATATCTTGCCTATTGTACTAATCATTCATTCACCTCAGTGAAATACGGTTCCAGTGCTAAGTACAATACAAGAAAATGGCAAGATAAAGGCATTTGGTACTCCTGAAGAGTAATGTACACCATAAAAGGCATAGATATCTGAACTATAATAGATGGCCTATATGAAATGAAATGGTACCTACAAAAATTTTCAGATATCAATTATCAGTACTGACTTGAAAAAATCTAGCAAAGAGATTTGATATACCTGTATACATGGAACCGAGATATTTTATAAGCATATGCAAAATTCGATGGACATAAATTATTATACATGTAAATAGGGATCTTACATGTAAGTCCATTCGATGACATCATGAACATGATGATAGAAAATGAGCTCATAGACCTGAAGTCCTTTTGATTAACGAATTCGAAATACGTACTGTACCGTTGCATTATCGAGTCAAATTTAATGTGCATTTAGATACTAAGTAATGCATCCTAATATGTTTATTATTGCATAGTTTACATTATTTAGGGTTTTCTATTATCCTTAAGTATCATGTTGCATACTCAAATGTTTATTCTTATACAAAATGTTACCACTCATACACAACCCCTCAGGTTGTGCACGTGAAAGTGACTCGTTTGACTTACAAATCATATTATTTGAGAAGTTCAATGAGGGGAGATAACATCTTCGGCAATTAGTCCCAAAAGGAGACTAAAAATATCATGTTAGAAAACATGGATTGAATGAGTAAGGTTCTTGAAGAACTAATATGCAAACCTCTATACTCATTTCATAACCAAATTCACGTTGACAAAAATAAGAATGTTATTCACCGCAGTGAACTATTGAAGTATGAGATAAAATTCTCAATACTCGTGAAGAGTATTATTGGCTACACCAATATTAGCTCAACTTGAAGTTTGAGCATATGTAGGAATATTTACAAAGATCACGTCTTATAAATCTTGAGATTGACATGGTTCAGAAGTACCTTAATCGAGCATATGTCAAATAAGAATTCAAATTTCTAACCTTTTGACTTAGCAAGAATTATATATTACTTACTATACCTCCTGAAGAAGGTATGTTTATCTTGTCATGTAAATGGAGATAACACGTTTGCGCATTGCATGAGCAATTGTTGCACTCTTTTTCCCTTCGACTAGGTTTTTTTATCCCATTGGATTTTTTCTAGCAAGATTTTTAACGAGACAACATTTAAGCGCATATAATTATCTCCACATCTCCATATCTTTGATACATGTGAAAAAGATAAGGTCATCAAACTTATTGGTCCAACCTTACAATATTATGGAGTGATGTTATGGAACATTAAAACTACATGATGTTCCAAGTATTTGAAAATTTCTTCCACATGGAGACGAGTCACATATTACAGAAGTTCTTCTCCACCATTATCTATGAGAAGAAGATTCCATCCAAGTACAAAAGATTTGAAGATTTGCTCACCAAATCATATCAGACATCATCATTTGAGAACTTGGTCCAGAAAATTGGAATTGCAGCAGTTTGAAGAATTACAATGATGCATCGATCAGGGGAGTTATATACGCACTGCACTCTTTTTCTCTTGACTATGTTTTTCTGCCAAAGGGTTTTTTAAGCGAGGTTTTTAACGAGGCAGTATATTTTGGCAAGAGATAAATGCATTATAGTTAGTGGATGAAGAAATCAATGTACAAGAGTAGTGGATGTCTTTGTCTATTCATTACCATTATGCTCTTAATATACATTTTCACTTGTATAAATACCCATTATGTACTCCCATTTTAAAGTCAAGAATGAACTCTCCATTTTCTCTATATTCTCTTCTTTCTTCTACTCTACTCTTCTACTACTCTCTTTTCTCTTAACATCAAGAGTGTGTTACCAAACATGTGATTCTTCCGAAAAACACCTGAGATAGCTATTTACAGAACATATTGCAGTGTTCACTTGAGTTTTAGATGACTTTTACTCCCTGTCCCTAAAACATCATACATTTGCCATATTTAACTATGCCAAAGACTTTCATACATTGCTGAAAAAGAAGCTATTTACGCACCCAACAAATAATAAATAATCACAACTTTACACACATATTACACATTTTGCCTGTATCCTTTTCCATCTTTTCTAATATCTTATTATTACTTTAACTTTTCACCTAAAACTACACGTCAACTCTAATGTATTAAGTTTTGCGGAACGGATGTAGTAACTTTTAAGGGTAAAAACTTAAACCACAAGCTTCAATTATCTCTGTCTCTTTCTCCAACAGGATTCAGTTTTGAGGGAATGATAACATCACCACATTTTCACACGAGACTGCAATCAATTTACATTTCTAACAGCACAAAATATTCAATCAAATACAATAAACAGCAGAAAACAGTATATCACAAATGGCTTGATAACTGAAGTGCTTGTACAGTTTAGCATTCACACGAAAATACCAATTGGAGCTATCAATCCGCTACCGAGCAACTACATTTGGATCTCTCATCCCAAAACCACGCTTGGCCTTCTCCACGCTGCACCGAAACTTGAGTTATATACGACGTATATGGGCATTATCTTCTTGTAAATATGAAAAGTAGCAAAAAATTTGGATGCACACAACTATAAAAAGGAATAGAGACTCACGTAGGAGCAAGTTTTCCGAGGCACTCAAGCTCTTCACTTGTGTCTTCATCAAGAACTCTACCGGATATCTCTATGATGTATGATCGGTTGCTCTCAGAAGGGAGTCCTCTACTAGACAGCAAGTTTAGGTCTTTCTGGTTGAGTTCTCTACCATTTACGAAGACGTGCGTGTTTCCACCTCCACATTTTTCTTGCATAGGATAGTTGAATTCTTCGATAAAAGGCTGCATTAATGTGAAGAAAATGATAATATTGAAAATGTTGCCCAATTTTGATGGCTTGATTTTGAAAAGGTGATCTTACAGGAATTATGCCAAGACAAGGACCACCTATAGCACCCCAGAATCCAGCTCGGAAATCATACCTAGTCAGGCAAAGTTAAGACAGTTAGTAAAATATAAACGTGGTATTAGTTGAAGCAGTATTTGTATTGGGGGGGGGGGGGGGGGCAGTAGCTAAGCAAAAGCAATAAGCTCTATCTCAATTCCCAAACACTGTCGAATTGCTGATAAGAAAAGATATGTCCATAAACTACTTGAGTATACTATTGGAAAAGGACCTACCAATAATTTCCTGGATGGATTGGACCAGCCAGTTTTTCGGCTTTCTTGATCAGTCGATCAGGTATTAAATGACCATTGACAGTGATATTGGGCTTTTCCTCTTCAATATCACGGTCATGTTTGTTCAGGTCTTTGTGGCTCTTCTTAATGAAACCAGCGAAAAATGAGTCCATTCCCCTCCTCCCTTTTAACTGCTGCTCTCCTCTGCTTTTTTCACCTCCTGAATCAAATGTTGAACCTGTATTACCATACTCATTAGATGACAAATCTATCTCGGTCGCAGAAGACTCTTTCCTAGAAATCTGTCGAGCCGCAGTCTTGCCCAGGAACTCCTTTTCATTTTCAGTGTGTCCGCTTCTGTTCCCTTCTCCAGTATGGTTGACCAGATGATGTTGCAATCCCTTGGAAGCTTGAGACTGATTACTCCAGTTTTCCTCCATGTCAGAATGACCATTTTTTATCTCGATGGAATTATTTTGTGATTCCGGATCCATAGACTGGAAATCGTAGCCCGAATTATCATAATCTGTAGAAGCAAACATAGTTTTTCCTTGGTTAGGCCCCCCATCACCCTGTGTCGAATGTAGATCATGCATGTCATCAAGCTGTACTTGGGTATCCTTTGCGTCTACATCGATCGAAAACACAAGGCTATTATCAGAAATCGCACAAACAATCACCGAAGAGCACGAGCTACATCTCAATTTCTTTCGGTTGGTCGTGATTTTTACAGGAAACAGAAGAAGCTCAAAACAATTGCAGCAAGTGAAAAACGGAGCACCACCAGCCAAAGGGCAGTAATGCCGCCCACTTGATGTCGCGCGAGCCCTTTGAGGAGGAAGGCGGCGAACAAATCCATCCACTTCGGAAGTCACATCACTTAGATCACTAGGCCACCTCCTATGCAAATTAAAATTGCGAGATCTCAAAGAAGGATCAGAAATTCGACGAATATAATCTCGGGAACCAAAGGATCCATCATTCGTGTACATTGCATCAGTTGAGATGTCAGAGTACTTATCCATATGGACAGTTGGTTGAGTAGATGGAGTTGCTTGTCTTCCGTTGCAGCACTGATAACACGAGCATGAGGGATGATGTCGGCCAACTTTAGCAGGATACTGTTCCATAATATCCGTATAGAATGACCCATCACCCATGTATGGCGCAGAGTTATACACACGAGGTGGAGGTTGCCAACCTCCATTAAGCATGTGTGATCTTGATGAATCCTCGTACACCCGAACATGACGCGGAGCATAGCGCGGGGGATAAAATTTGTTCCTGCCAAGTTCTTCTGTATGAATCAGTGGTGCTGGATCCATATCCCAATTTTGATATGGTCTATTTACTCGTTCTTCAGCATAGGAGTATCGTATGAATGAATCAGGATATTGACTGGCAGAAGCATAAGGATCCTGATGCACCATTCTCCTATTCATTCCCACCTTTCCTTTTCCCTCCTCAATTAGATTTCCAGACCTACTCAACTTATCTTTTATCTCATCCAACTGTTTCAGAATAGCAGCTCGATCATGCGCACTATAGTCAACATTGTTGAATCCGTCAACATCACCCCTGTTTATCACCGGGTTACCATAACTGCAACCTGCCATCGGGAGGAGATTCAATGGACCCTCTTTGACATACATAACTACAGCTTCCGTCTTATGCATATTCTCATTCTCATTCCATATCCCATGATCCTCAAAATCTTGAGAAATCTTCCCCTGCGGTAACTCCTTATCTTGAATTTCATCAGTGTCAAGAATTGAATTTCCCTCATTATTCATCAAACTCAAACCAGGATTGTAAGTCTCACCTCTACCACGCAAAACCCTCCTCCTCTCACCTCGGCTTGAGGAACTAATTGTGGATCTCGCATCAGTCTCTGAGCCATCACTCAAATCTGCCATTCTGCTGTCAGCAACATTCACGTTTTCATATCTATCAGAAAGTTTCTCTAAAGTGCTTGCAACCCTTTTTTCATCTGGTTTGTCTGAGAATGTGTCCAAGTCAACACCTTTGTTCTTGGCTAATAAGTCACCACCCACAAAATTGAAAAATGAAAGAAATTTACAAGGCAAGTCAGCTCATTGAATACTTCAACATGTACATTATTTACCACAAAATCATAAACTAATCCATTCAATGACTATGTCTAATTTCAACATGTACTACTGCACAACCAAATGATTAATATAAGCATTCTAAAATCTTTTTGTAGATGAGTTCATTGAAGACTTTAACATGTACATTATTCCCCCAAATGCTAAACTAATCCTTTGAATGACCATGTCCAACTTAACTTCAACATGTATGTCATGTACTACATCACATCTAAGTTAATTAATCAAGAAAAGAACGGAAAACCCGAAAACATAAGCATCTCAAAACAATACTCAACTCATCAATCGCTTCAAACATAGAAAAGATAATAAAATTAGCAAGTAAAAATAATGACAGCTAGCTAAAGGAAAGGAAGCAATATACTACCTGTTAGCACAGCACCACAACCACCACACTGATAAACAGAGAAATTGGTGACCTCTGGAAGTAAATTGTCACACTTGGGGCAACGAACTATGCGAACCTTACCAGTTTCAGACATTTTTTCCATCTCTGTGCCTCAAAATTTCCGATCTTTAAGAACCCCACAAGCATAATACAAGGAAACAAGAAGGAAAAGATGCAATCTTGAACAGAAACTGTAGAGGGTTTCAAGAAAGAATACAATTTTGAAGAGAAGTTGAGCTTCAGATGCAGTTTGAACAAGGGTTTTGGAAAGACAGCAAAGTTTTGTTCTTTTTCACCTGAAGGGAAATTCAAAATTCATGAATTGCTGTTTGGAAATAGAAAAGGTAAAGTGGGAGCAGCAGGCAAATGACGTACTTTACTATGCTTTACTGCTTTAGATTGTTTTTCGGTCTGCTTTTTTTTCTTGTTTTAATCTTCTTATTATCATTTCACCATTATTGTTTCTTGTTGTTCAACACTTCAACTCATTCTTTAATGTTCAATCAACAATTGTAGATATTTCATTACAGTCGTGTGAAAAGAATCACTAGTTATTAAGATAAAAGTCGTCCTACCTAACCAACCAGGACAAAACAGTACTCCAATTCCTATCAAGAACGTTTCTTTAGCCCAAACACTCGGAATAGTTGTACTTAACTTTTCTCCTAAAATGCATATTAATTCATCTCCTATATGATATCTATTCTCCTTATATTTTTTACAAATTTATAGGGTTATTATTTTATCATAAAAGTATAAATGTGATATATGGGCCCACATATTTTTTACTCTTCAAAAAATTATAACAGCTCCTTATCTTTGATAAATTTTGTTAAGAAGTCCTCAAGTATGAGATTAAACTTTAGTGGACCACAACATTTTAGAATTCCTAAGGTTTTGATATTTTAGCAATTTATTACTTGTTTTAGCTCAAATTTGAGTATATGAAGAGTCCTACAACTAATGCTCTGGACTCCTATTTAGGGATTTATGGGACGGATGGAAATATAGCTACAATAATACTCTAACCTCATTTGATTGACCCAGATAAGGTCCAACAACGATTATTATAAAGCCCAGCCAATCCAAGGTTTGAGACATATTTGGGCCTGAGAGGATTATTAGGTTCGGTTTTGATTATATTGCATATTAGAATTGCAGCTGAAACCTAGCAATGATACAATCTAGGCGTTTCTTATCTAATCTCATCTCTGAATTTCATCTACACCGAACACTTGACCCAATAATTTTGAGCGAAATAAATATGATTTCCCTCCAATTTCTCTTCTCGCGCCTCTCCGTTATCACGATCTCTACCACGATCATTCTTGTGTGCTCTGAATTCTGGTTAGACATCACATCACTCCCAACGTCTTCTCACACAGAGTCGAATTTCGACTGAAAATGGATATGGATTGGAGGCTAGAAATTATGACTTTGATTGTTGTTCATGAGTATATGTTTCAATCACTATTGTTGATCTTTCTTTTACTGGTCCTACACGGGGAGGGTTAGAAAAAACAAACCTATAACTCATGTTGATAAGAGAAAATAGAGTATGAATGGCCTGATTGGTGTGCACAAGAGTTACTTGCGTCGTGTTGCATTACAAAATGATAAAAACTGTCTTAATTTACTTAGAATGGATAGGAGATCTTTTTCTACCCTATGTTATTTGTTAAGAAATTCGATAGTGTTGCTCCAGATAACGGCAAAGTAAAAGACTAGAGGGGGGGGGGGGTGAATAGTCTTTTAAAACTTTTGTCGATAAACACAGTTTCTCAGAAACTTGGGGGGTTTCTGATACTTAAATTCAGAGCTCGGAAGACTTTAAGATAGGTAAGTGCAGAAACAAAAAGTATGTGTGTGTGCTTTGCTGAAAGATAAATGCAGAAAGGTAAATAACACAGCAAGTATAGTGGTATCTGGAGGTGGCGTAATCCTCCAACTAATCCACTTCGGTCTTTCTGAGACCTAGAATTCACTAGAACAAATAATTGAGTTCACCTTACAATAATCCTATTCTAAGATTGCTAAACAAATGGTTCCCAACCAAATGTTCCCCCTGTGTTATTCCCCAGCTCCTAGAGCTAAGTACTTCCTCTACTCAGATAACCTTGGAGTTATTCCCTGATTTCCCAAATCAAGTACTTCCTCTACTCCACGCCTTGATGGTGTTGGTTATAAGGTTTGTCAGAGAGGCTTCTTGTATAACTTTTCAGTTATGTTTCGAGAGAGCCTAATAGAACAAGACTACTTAATACACTTGTTCAGTGTATGGCAATCTGCTCTTTACTGACCCAAGTAATTGATGTCCGTTCTGGAGAATGAGCTTCAGAAAGGTTATCTGATAGTTCAACTCTTTCACGAATAACAATCTCTTGTTAAGGTTCAGGACAACTTAGAACTACTAGTGATTCTTCAAGCAACAGAAAGCTTTCAGAAAGGGTAGTAGAGTGCTTGAGAGAATATTTTGCTAGATTGTAAGTTTGCAAGTTAGATCGTTCTTTGGTCGTATTTCTCAGCATCTAAGTGTGTGATATTTATAGATGAATTGGAGAGTTGTTGGGATGTTATCCGTTAGACACAATTCAAATTCAGTCTATACTTATCTTGAAATGTGTACTCAGAAGTCCTTGTCTCATATCTCAGAGAGGCCTGTGCTTTAGCGGCTTTTCTGCCGATCCAATTAATGCATATGTACTATTTCTTGTCCTGTAGTCTTCAACGGATACATTAGCCTTTATGATGGCTTGCATGCTCCATACTCATGATGTCATATGTTCCAGAATCATGTTTCAAAAGTAACTAAATGCACTTAAGAAAGGATTAAGGACATAGTCTTTCCGAGTGAGACTAAACCTTGGTGTCTTCATAAATCTTGTGCAATCTCCGGTCTTGTAATCTTCAGAAAAGCTCCATTGCTAGGATTGATCTTCATGGTCTTCTTGGAAATGAAAATTACATTCAGAGACCTATAATCCTAAAACAAGATTTACTAGACTAATCATACTCAGTGATTTCCTCTTTTACAATGTTCAAGTGAACTAAGAGTACTTAATCACCTTTCTGGCAAAGATAAGAACATGTGATGAATGATCAAAATACTAACGTATATTCCTAACAAATTTTCCCCTTTTTGATCAGTCATCCATGACTATCTTTTAAAGTCCTATTACAAATTTGTAATCCTGGAAGAGAAAACAATCCACCACTTAATCATTTCAAATGATATTCAATTTTAGTTGAATTAAGTGCAGAAAGTAAACATCAACCAAATCATAAGAAGTGACCTTTGCTGATAAGTTGTCATCTATTAAAATGTATCTGAGAGTATGATCTTGAGATAGATGCAGTTCTGAGTGAGATGCAACTTTTAGATAGAGAAATTCGAAACAATCGGCAAGATTACAAAAGTAACAAAACATACTAAGTAAATTAGAACAACAGAGAGTCCAAGCTCCAAGTAAACATTCTAAGATACTAGTCTTCAAGTCTTCAAAATAACTTAGGTTCGTAAACCTCAAGTTCTTGACACCCTTCTCGATCGATTGACATAATCATCCACTTTTCGCATTCTTGGACATAGTCATAAAGTATCCTTCGACGAAAGTTACATCTTTCGGATAAGATACAAATTTCATGGTAACTCTTGCCAAGATTGTAGTTTTCTTCGTAAAGTGTTTGACCCAAGAGTATTTTCCCTGCACTCCATGCATGGTCTACTTCGAGATAGGTTGAAATACTTGTAAATTTCTTCCAGATAGTGAATATCATCTAGATATTCATCCTTTGTCATGTAGAATGACTCATAGGGATGAACACCTAGCTTGTTCTGCTTGCTGTAGCTACCATCCAGTTTTTTTTGTCTTGTGCACATCTTCTGGCTTGGGGTAAGGACAAGGAAAAGAAAGGTCCATCTTTCTGGCATCATTTCTCTTTTCAACCTCAAAGTTTAGCCAGGCATGAAGGTGCTCATGTTTTAGCAACTTTGGCTTGCCTTCACTCCATTTTAGGATCTGGTTGAAGATGGGAGTTGGAAACTTATCATTGACAAGTAGATGTTGCGTTCGAATCCAATACCCTTTCTTGTTCGAATGCACCTATATGAAGACTCTTCATTCTTGGTCTTCACATACTCAATGTGGGCATCATTGGCTTTTCTTGATGAGTTTCTTTGTTTGCTCAAACCGAATATCCCTTCTAGCCTTTACATTGGGTGGCCTTCGTCAGAGATCCTGTGACTCTTTCTTCTGCCTTGAAATTTGTCTTTGGTGGAAGTCCTTGAATTGACTTGGTATTTCGAATGGGTTACGGCCGCTAATGGCCTTCTGCTAGAGGAGGTTGTAAGGGCTTGCCTTCTTCTTTTGTGAAGTGGATGCTCATCAGACGATTCATCCTCATCATCATCATTGATGTTCCAGTTGTGAGGCTTGCAGCTCTCTTGACCTCTTACCTCACCTTCTTCTTGATTTTTTTCTTCAGAAGCTTTCTGGTTGTTCCCATCTGAGATCCTAAGGGACTTGATAACCCTAGTGACCATACTTCTCAGCTTTCTGGCTGGTTGGTCTGGAACAACTTCTTCAGCAGGGGTGTCTCCAGTGGTGTCCTTAATGACTAGTTGACTTGAGGAGGGGAGATTTGATTGTTTTCTTTTTCTTCCTCTGCCTTTCTGAGGCATCTCTCCTTCCCCCCTTAGTCATGAATGACTGACTCATGATAGCATAAGCTTCAGAGAGTGATTCAAAGTTCTTCTGGAGGTTGTTATGCACCCTGACCAATTCTTGGATTTCTTCTTTCATGTCCTTGTTTTGCCTAACCAACACTTGCTCTTTTCTGTTGAGCTCTTCAAGAGGCTTTAGAATAGCCTCAGCTTGTCGAGTAGCAAAGGTAGCATCTGCTAGTGCTTGATTGGCATTGTTGCAGTCTTCTTCCCTGATCAGAGCTAAGTCTTTCTGAGAGAGAGCTATGCTGGTTGCTCTATTTAGCAATGCAGCAGCCAAATCTTTCATCTTTTCTGGGACTGACTGTAGGACTTGGTTATCTTGAGCAACAAGTCTGTCTCTTAGTTCCAAGAAAACAGTTGTTCTTGACCTGTGCTCATCACTTCTTGAAGCACCTGGAGCAGAGAAAATTTGAGGAGCCAGAAGGGCTAGCTTTTCCTTAGTGATTAGCCTCTCATCTTCTTCAGGGGTGATCAAGTTTCGGTTTTCTTCAGCATCACTGTCATAATCCTTTTCTTGGATTGTTTGCAGATTGGCAATCTTCTTCTGTTTTCCATCAAGTGTGTTGGCCTTCTGAGAAGATGTAGAAGGTCTTTCTGATGCAGCCTCAGCATCATGCTCTTCATCATCATTGTCATCCATGGCATCTATCTCATCAGCTGTGACAACAATGGCATCCTTCAGATTTCTTTGCCATCTAGGAGTGCCAATTCCTTGGCATTAGCTTCTTTGAGCTTCTTGATTTTGGCCTCCTTTTCATCAACAAGAGCTTGACACTCAATGCTGATTCTCTTTTCTTCTTCCAACACCTTTCTGAGTTGTTCAATCCACGAACTCGGTAGTGTGATTTCTTCAATTGTGTCTTGTTCAGCCTGTTGGGTATTTTGATGAGACTTTGGTGGTGATGATGATGGGGCTTTCTGAGCATTGGAAGGAGTAGCCTTTTCTGCACTTCCTTTGCTAACTTTCTGAATCCCGCCGTTTCCAGGTTGGGGATCATCATTCTGATCATCATCATCATCATCCTTTTTCTTGTCTTCTTGACTTGGATGCTCAGAAGGAGGTTCTTGGTAGTCATTCTCATCAGTTTCCTCCTCATCTTCAGAAACCAGGTTGATCACATTAGGAAGTGTGATCATCCTCCCATTTACTTCTTCTTGCTCAGAAGGGTAGGTTGTGAGCTTGCTGGGCAATGCAGGATGGGTCACCATCTGCTCTTGGGTTTGAGCATCAACAGCTTGAAAGTCTGCTATGAGTCTTTGTGCTACTTTATTTAAGAAGTTATCATCCATCAGAGTGGCAAAAGAATATAATTCTGTGGGAAACATAGCATGGATATGGTCTTCCAGATTGATTGCTATGGCCCTTTTCTCTGGGATGTCAATTACTCTTGCAATGTCAGAAAGATCGGCCTTTCTGAGTTTCTGCCATTGTCTAAAGCACTTTAGATGTTTCTTGAGAGTGTGCTTCTTAAAGGCTTGGAGTAAGTTGAGTGGCACTAGACTTTGAGCCTGAAAGAAAAGGATCAAGTTAGTTTTGTTCAAACTACTTGTGTTAGTATATGTGTGCAAAAGTAAGCTTTCTGAGCATACCTGTGTAGAAACACTAGGCTCATTTGCTTGGACTTCTGCTTGTTTGGGCATAGAGGCCTCAGATACCTTGATGTGAGGAGAAGTCTGATCCTCAGCATCCTTTCTTTCTGATTGAACCTGAGAAATAGAATCAAATATGTTTAGAAACTTGTTATCAGAAAAGATAAGTGGAAAAATGCTTTCTGAGACTTCACTTACTTCCAAGTGAGGAAGCTCAGTGGCATCTTTCTCAGAAACCTTGGGGTTTCGAACCTTTCTTCGATCTTGCTTGTTCAGCAGTTTTAGTTTCTCTTGGAGGAGATAAGATCACATTCTCTTCGTCCAAGTGTTCTTCTGATTGAGCCTGTAAGATAGAACAAACATATTGATTAAGTAGTGAATTTTACCAAAAATTTCTTAAGGAAAGTTTACTGATACTTACCTTCTCAACAGAAGGCTCAGTAACTACTTCCTCAGAGTGCTTTTCAGCCTCTGGAAACTCTTGGTGTTGGGGTGTTGGTTCCACCTCCACTACTTTCTCGGTAGCCTAATAAGAGACATTTAAGAATATCAGAACATAAGATTAGAGCAAATTTAAGTTAGTTATTTCTTGTGCAGAGATAACTTTACTACCTGTGGAACAGGCTCTTCTTGATGTTCTGAGGTTGGAGTAACATCTTCTTGATTCAAGGGAGTGGACAAGTTTTCTTCTCCCTGAAATTGTGTCTCCAAATTGGCCTGTAACAAATGAAGCTTATGAGTAACAAGTTAACATTTTAATGTTGACAAGTTAGATACAAACTTCTTACATTACACGAATAGAGTCAGGCTGAGTTTGGGTCTCTTGGACTAGTGGAGTTTCCACAGCCTCTCTTTGCTCATTGTTGGTCTCCTCTACAATATCTTTCTGAGTCTCCATCTCAGTTTGATCCCTTTCTGAGAGTTGAGCTCTCTCAGATGGTTGAGGAACCTGTACAAGAATAGGGTTTTCTTCAGCCACATTAAGTGCTGGCATTATGAATGTGGAAGCAATGTCAACATCTTCCATCACTCTATCTTCCTCATCCAGGCCTTCTTCTTCCTGCTGGACAGAGGGGCTCCTTTCTTTCGAGGGTGAGCTTGATGCTCCTCCATGGGTCTCAATCTGGACTTTTTAATACTTGTGTAAGTACTACATCATCATCGAGTCACCTGTCAGTTGGGAGTGACCCATCTATGATATTTCTATCATCTCTGGAGATTTCTGGAGCAGCCTGTCTTAGAATTCGTGGGGCTTTCTGGTGTTGCCTTTCTGGCCGAACAACATCTTCTGAGATCTTGTCTCCAGAAGGTTGTGCTTTTTGTAAACTTTGGGACTTAGAGGCTTTCTTGCTTTGAGTCCTCTTTCTCTTAACCTGGAGGTTGGCGAGAGCTTGCTCGAGACCTCTTCACCTTGTCAAGCGACTTCAAGCTCTTACGCCTCTTCGAGCTTTCTCGAACAATTCTCTCCTTTTATTCAAAGGCATGTCTGAAGAGAGTTGGTGGTAGGATTTCTTGTCTCTTTCTGAGAGTTATTCCCATTGTTTCCAGAATGTAGCAAATTCTGAGACGAAAATGCATATTGGCCTTTGTCTCAGCAAGGCGATTGATGATTTTAGGCTCAAATTCCTCAATGTGTCCAAGAAATTTGTTGAAGGCGTACTTCCCCCAATTGAAGTGGGTTTCCTGCCCTTCATGCTTCTTATTCAGAAGATGCATCATCATCCATCTCTCCATGCTTATCTGGTCTACTCCACCTTTGTTGCCATCAAAGCAACGGACGAATGAGCAAGTACTCAGTGTTTACGGAGATGACCGTTCGATGGCTTTGAACAAAGTTTCTGGCAACCCTTTGCATTTTCAATCTGGATTGCCTCAAATAGCTCCTTAACACTTTGAATCATGGAGGCATCCCTGATGTTGATGTCGTCGATTGTTCCTCGATTTTTCAATCGGAATAAGTTGCAGAAAGTCTTGCAGTCTAGGACAATTTCTTGTCCTTGAACTTCAGTCTGCATGTACTTCTCTTCTACATCATTCACAACTTTTGTGAAGATTTTGGAGTTGTTGTAGAACTCCAACACATCCAGTGTGGACAGTCCACTGGGTGCAGCACACAGAAACTTGTAGATATGGGAACTTTTCAACATTCCCAATATCAGTTTTCTATCTGCTTTTGAAGAAATGACTGCAGAAACATATTTCTTCACAAGAAAAGCTCCCCAATTCATCTTGTGACTTGGATTCCAGTCAGAAGGGGTAAACTCTCCTAGAAGGCGTTTATTCAACACCTTGAGTTCTTTTCCTAATTGCTTTTCAGCAGGAGCAGAAGATGCGGCCTTAGGTTCTTGGTGGTCATCTTCTTTGGTGCCATCTCTTATATAGAGTCTTTGAGTGAGTGTTTATAGAAGGGTTTTGCAAGAATAATCGAGATTAGTCTATCTTTTCAGAAGACTAAGCACAAGAAGTTGAGTTGCAGAAGAAGTTTTGCAGAAAATCTTGAGAGGTTTTGCTATTTTGATGCAAGTATGAAATTTCGGATTTGGTAAAAGTGTTTGTCTTTTGCCCAACTCCTATATATATAGCAGACAAAACATACATAGATACAACATACATATAGCTGAATATGAATGCGTGTCTTTGCATCTGCATAGGCGTGGTACGTCCTTTGTACTTCATTAAATGCTTAGTGGGCGTCTAATTTCTAAACAGACATTACTTGCTTTGTTTTAATCTCAGCCGTTGAGATCAAACGTTTATACATCAAGGGCTTATATTGAATATCTTGTAATGATATCAATCAACAAATGGTAATGTGCCGACTTGATGGATTTTTAATATGTTACATTCATTGTGTCACTTAGTAAAGAGTAGGAACACTTAATCGTTTGAGCTCATCATTCTGAGTGTCAAGTCCTTATCTATATATTGTTTATCATGAAAATGGTAAAAATACAAGACATTGGACATGTTTGACTTTCAGAACTTATACCTTTTGGGCTTTGTGTGTCTTTTCTCTTTATGACTAAATAGTTTCCTGAATTCAAGGATCAGAAACTTCAGTTGTTTGAATGTATTTGACCCACTCTTAGTAAGTAAGTTCTAGTCTTATTTACTCATTGAGTGTGTACCAACCTTTGCCTTTCTGGATACCCGTTCGAAATGTTTTGCCTTCGAGTGTTGCTACTCGAAACCTTTGCAACACTTCTTAACAACTTGGCTTTACGAGAGCATGTTCTCGAGGCACCTTCTTTTCTACCTTGCTTACTCGGACTTTAGAGATTCGGGACATTTTTCAGTCCTTAGCAACTCCATCAATCCAAGATTATGTCTTAAGGTCAAGAACCGCTTTCTTGTAGGGGCTTGGTGAAGATATCTGCAAGTTGGTCTTCTGCCAATCTTGAGTATCTCTATATTGCCTTTTTCAACATGGTCTCTGATGAAGTGGTGTCTAACATAAATGTGCTTTGTTCTGGCATGGAACTTGGGATTCTGTGTGATTGCAATAGCACTTGTGTTGTCACAGAAAATAGGAGTTTTCTCTTCATTGAGTCCATAGGCTCTGAGTTGTTGTTGAATCCACAGAATTTGTGTTGCACAACAACCAAAGACAATATATTCACCTCTGTGGTAGAAGTTGCAATTGAGTTTTGCTTCTTGCTAAACCATGAGATAAGTCTTGTTCCCGAAACCCAAGTTCTGAGGTACTTTTCCTATCAAGCATTGATCCAAAGATAGTCGACATCGAGTAACCAGCCAAACTCAATCCACCTTCTCTAGGATACCACAAACCTACATTTACTGTACCTTTCACATACCTTAATACTTTCATAGCAATGTTGTAGTGTGATTGCATTGGATTTGTTTGAAATCTAGCACACACTCCAACTGCATATTGAATATCTGGTCTGCTTGCAGTAAGGTAAAGTACTGAACCTATTAATTTCCTATACTTGTGTTCTTCAACACTCTTATCTGATTCAGTATAGGTCATTTTGGTTCCTATGCTCATAGGTATCTTAGCATTCTTTTCAGAGGGCTTAAGATTGAACTTTGTGAGCATGTCTTTTGCATACTTTGTCTGACTAATGAATATTCCATCATTGAGTTGCTTGACTTGCAATCCTAGGAACTAGTTCAATTCTCCCATCATGCTCACCTCAAACTTATTTTTCATGAGATTTGCAAAGTCATCACAAAGTTGCTTGTCCTTAGATCCAAATATAATGTCATCAAAATATACTTGAACTAAGAGCAGTTTCCCATCATGATTTAAGGTAAATAAATTTTATCAACTTCACCTTTCTTGAAACCACTTTCCAGAAGGTATTTGGCCAAAGTATTATACCATGCTCTTGGAGCCTGTTTCAGTCCATATAGAGCTTTCTGTAGTTTATAGACCATTCTACTTTATGAGGAAACTTCAAAACCAGGTGGTTGTTCAACATAGACTTCCTCAGCAAGTTCACCATTCAAGAATGCACTTTTGACATCCATCTGATAAACTTTAAAGTCTTTATGAGCTGCAAAGGCCAGAAAGAGTCTTATTGCATCCAATCGCAACGGTGCATATGACTCATCAAAATCTAAACCTTCAGTCTGGGTGAATCCCTTGGCAACCAACCTTGCTTTGTTTCTGGTTATTTCACCAGATTCATTCATCTTGTTTCTGAAAACCCACTTGGTTCTAATCACAGATATTCCTTCTACAAATGGAACTAGTTTCCAGACTTTGTTTCTTTCAAACTGATCCAACTCTTCTTGCATTGCAGAGATCCAGTCTTGGTCTCTTAATGCTTCTTCAATAGTTTTAGGTTCAATGTTTGAGATGAAACATCCAAAGAGAGAATTAGCATTTTCGGCTATTGCTCTCCTAGTCCTAACACCTTGATTGATTGGTCCAATCACATCCTTTGCAGGATGATCCTTGATCCATCTCATCATGGGTTTGGGGCTAGTAGGGTCAACATCTATGTGATCTGAATGTGAATCACTATGATTATGACTTGATACTTCTTCAGTATCTATGACATTTTGTACCACAGGAGGGCGTTGAATGTCTGACACTTGCTCAGTGTGAGGGCTTTCTGGGACATGCCTGTCAGAGAGGTCATTTCCAGAATTAGCTGTCGGATGAACATCTTCGATTTCCATTTCGAATTCTCATAGGAAATTCTTCATCATGTCGAGAATCATCTGGTTGTTACTAGGCATTTCATGCTTTTCTTCGTCGTCATCCTCTCTTTCCATAATGATGTTTTTCCTTTCGAGGGTTCTTCTTCGAATCCTTTAACATTAGTTCCTTGAACCTTTCGAGAGTTCATCATCAAGGGTGATTTCTTGCTTTCTTCATAGAATACAACATGAACGATTCTTCAATCTTCTTTGTTCTTTTGTTGTAAACTCGTAAGCTTTGCTATTCATAGAATAACTAAGAAACACTCCTTCATCGCCTTTGGTTGAAATGTTCTTAGATACTCTTTTCCATTGTTAAGAACAAAACATCTACAACCAAACACTTTCGGATGTTTAATATTAGGGGTCTACCAACCAAGAGCTCATAAGGGTCTTGTCATGGTGTTTGTTTATCAAACATCATTACGAGTGTAGCATCTTGTGTTTACGACTTCAACCCAATAAACTTCACTTATTTCAAAGGTCACCAAAGATTGTCCTTGCTTCTTTAAGGTTCTATTTTTCCTTTCGCAACACCATTTTGTTGTGGTGTTCTTCTGAGAGGAAAGTTGATGTTGTATACCTTCTTTGGTACAAAACTCCTTTATGTCTTGGTTGACAAATTCAAGACCATGGTCTGCATTACGATTGCAGATACCTTGTCATTTTCATGACTTCAAGCTTATTTAGCAAGTTTGGTATCTCCACCCAAGAATCAGATTTATGCTTCAGAAAGACAACCCAAGTGAATCTTGAGAAGTCATCTACAACAACCAGACCATACTTCTTTCCTGCATAACTAGTTACAGATGATTCAAAAAGATCCATGTAATAGTTGCAATGGTCTAACACTAGAGTCGATTTTGGACTTGAAAGAGATCTTAGAGTGTTTCCCATCCGACAAGTGAACAAATACCATCCTTTCGAAGATGTTTTGGGAAGGCCAACCACTAACTCTTTCTTGCAAGTTTGTTCGAGTTTTGAAATTCAAGTGACTCATTCTTTTGTGCCATAACGGTGCTCTTCTCATGTGACTGATTGACTCACCATGAGACATTCTTGATTGTGGCGATGCCCAATCGGCAACATAAAGATCGCTTTCCGCTAGCAACCAAGACTGCTCGCTTGACTCATTGTCAATAAGTTTGCAATACTTTGCTTTAAATTTCACAAGAAATCCTTGTCGCAAACCGGCTCATGCTAAATAGATTGTATTTCAAACCCTTAACATATGTCGTGAGTAATTGTTAAGGATCCCAATTTGACGTTGCCAAATCCCAGAGAGGGATTTAATTCTCCTCCAGCAAATCTGATGTCTGGTCCAGTGTTGCAAGCTTTGTAGTTGACCAGATTTGCTTTGTCTCCTGTCATGTGCTTTCCGCATCCACTATCAAATAGCCATTGAGCCTTAGTCCAAGAGGCGTTCTGCACAAAACAGGAAACAGGAGTTAGGTTCTTGCCTCATAGATAGAACCACTTAGACTAAACATTCTTCCAGTAGGAATCCACATTTTAGTGAATTTCTTGGGAGTTTGTTTTTGTCTAACTTTATCAGAAGGAGAAACAATAGAATCAGTAATTTTGATCTCAATCTTCCTTCTTGAGGTGTTTCTAGGTGTTCCTTTTGGTGCTTTCTGGACCCTGGGTTTCTGGGATTGCGTTTCAGCAAACTTAGCCTTTCTGGCCAGGTTCCTTCTAGCTTTGGCATTCATTTTCGTGGTTTGAGATTTCTTCCACTTACATTTGCTACGTGCAATATCAGCCTTGCGCCATTGTTCTTGTCCTTCCTTATATTGTTGTAAAAGGACTTTTCCAATAGCACGATAGCCAATGCCATTTCGAACACCTTTGACTTTCTGAATGCGGTCTTCAGAAGCCTTACTAGTTTCTGCACCGTCTTTATTTTCATAAAATGGTACAGTAGAGAATTTGCCTATTCCAGCAATTCTTCCTTTCCTAGTAATATGGCAATGTGGATGGCTACATGTCTGAGGGTTGTATTTCTTTTCAGAAGCTTCACCCACAAGTTTCTTGTGAACTTGTTGTTCTTTCAAAGGTTGGGTTGCTACTCCTTTTCCTTTGTCAACTACCTTAGCTTTCTGACCAATGCTATTGGTGGTTGAAGAACCTTTCTGTTGACTTTTTACAAAGGTCAACCTTTCATCACTCTTCTTCAGAGGAGATGAATTACTTGATTGTTCATCAAGTCCAAGTCCACCTTTCTCAGAGGGATCTCTCAGATATGATTGAACCTTAGTGAGAGTGTCACTAACCTTTGCATAAGATTGGAAGGATAGCTCTTTCTTTCGAAGTTCCTCATTCTCAGAAAGCAGCTTTATCATTTTCTTATTAAGTTCATCCAAGGCTAGTTTGTGAAAATTTTCATTTTCAGATATCTGATTTTTTCAGAAGGGCTATTTCAGCGCTCTTGTTCTCAGATACCCTGGTTAGCTCAGAAACCTCTTTTTCAAGAGTTTCTTTGCTTTCCTCTAGAATTCTGGTTTTGGATTGTGCTTCCAGAAATTCTTTCTCATAACGATCCAATTCACTCCTGATTAACTCCAGATCCTCAATTCCATCATCACTCTCATACGTAAATTGTGAAATGTTTGTTACCTCATCACCATAAGACACATTTCAATGTTGGAGATGTCCGGACCAAGAATCTCAAAGAACTCCACACATTTCATTCTTCTTAAGGCCGAAGTCGATTACGTCGTGGGTGATTCCACACAATTCTGGTGATGGTAGGTTTGAGTTATCTGAATCTCCATCTGCAGAATCTGTCTCAATATCTAGAGCATCAAGTTGGATTTGAATCTTCTTCCTTTCTTCAGTTAGTAAGGCCCTTTGATTTCTTTTGTAATTTCTTCTGTCCTTCTTGTCACATGTCTTGAGCTTGTTTAAAGCAGGGCAATCTCTCTTGAAGTGACCAGGCTTTTGACAATAGAAGCAGATATCATTTCCTATCTCTGCTGATTCAAGATTAACACCTTTTCGAATGGGGTCTTCAGAGAGTTGTTTAGTTGAATGTTCTTGTACTGATGATAGTTTGGGCCAAGATGCTTTTTCAGCTTTTCTTTAGCTTTTCTTCTCTCAATCTCTTGACTCACAAATTTATTCATGTGTCTTACTGCAAGAGCATTTTCTTCAGATGCGTCTTTGATATCTTTCTTTTCAGAAGTACCTTGAGAGACTAGAGCAACACTTTGCAACTTCTCAGCTGTTTGTTCTCTCTGAGTTGTCTCATAATCTACAGTAGCAAGATGAGAGAAGAGCTCTACTGGAGTAATATTTGGCATTCCTTGGTTGAAATAAAAGAACTTGGTGTGCTCCCAGTTGTGATTAAGAATTCTGACAATAGTCTTAATCTTTTCCGGAGCATCTGCTTTCACCGAGTGCGACCATATCACTCATAAGAGTAGTAAACCGAAATCAAGTTCTTTGAGTTTCGTGGGACCTTGCTTGAAGTTTTGGAACTTCAATTTAAGAACTTCGAACTTGTTTTCTTTGGTTTTCGGTTCAATGCATTTCTTCAATCAATTGCGTGCAACTTTATTTGTTTAGCACCCAGCTTTACCTTGTATGTTCAGTGTCGATCTGATGATTATATTACGAGCTTGACCATCCAATCTGTGTCTCTTGGCTTGTCTTCATACATAATGCTTCCACGAGCAACACGACCACTATCACTAGCAGTCGCATCCTCGCTTTCATCTTCCTTGTCTGAGGCTTTTCTTCCATCAGACACCTCGATGCTGTTTGAGTTATGCGATTTTAATAGGCCCTTCATTGATGACATAGATCATCTCATCACTAATGGCCTCGGATGGAGCATCATGTTGTTCTTCCATTTCTCGTAGTTTTACGGCTTGAGCAGGCATCACTCAGAGACATTCCTGCGCACTTAACACACAAATTATATAGTCCTCAGAAAGGGACAAAGTTTCTTCACCTATCTGGGGATCTAGGTTCAGTGCAGAAGGCTTGGGAACCTCCTGCTCTGATACCACTTATTGGTGCAGATAACGGCAAAGTAAAAGACTAGAGGGGGGGGGGGGGGGTGAATAGTCTTTTAAAACTTTTGTCCATAAACACGTTCTCGAAACTTGGGGGTTTCGATACTTAAATTGAGCGGAAGACTTTAAGATAGGTAAGTGCGAAACAAAAAGTATGTGTGTGTGCTTTTTTGAAAGATAAATGCGAAGATAAATAACAAGAAGTATAGTGGTATCCGAGGTGGCGTAATCCTCCAACTAATCCACTTCGGTCTTTCTGAGACCTAGAATTCACTAGAACAAATAATTGAGTTCACCTTACAATAATCCTATTCTAAGATTCCTAAACAAATGGTTCCCAACCAAATGTTCCCCCTGAGTTATTCCCCAGCTCCTAGAGCTAAGTACTTCCTCTACTCAGATAACCTTGGAGTTATTCCCTGATTTCCCAAATCAAGTACTTCCTCTACTCCACGCCTTGATGGTGTTGGTTATGAGGTTTGTCAGAGAGGCTTCTTGTATAACTTTTTAGTTATGTTTCCAGAGAGCCTAATAGAACAAGACTACTTAATACACTTGTTCAAATGTGTAATCGCTCTTCTTGACCCAAGTAATTGATGTCCGCTTACGAGAATGAGCTTGTAAAGGTTATCTGATAGTTCAACTCTTTCACGAATAACAATCTCTTGTTAAGGTTCAGGACAACTTAGAACTACTAGTGATTCTTCAAGCAACAGAAAGCTTTCAGAAAGGGTAGTAGAGTGCTTGAGAGAATACTTTGCTATATTGTAAGTTTGCAAGTTAGATCGTTCTTTGGTCGTATTTCTCAGCATCTAAGTGTGTGATATTTATAGATGAATTGGAGAGTCGTTGGGATGTTATCCGTTAGACACAATTCAAATTCAGTCTATACTTATCTTGAAATGAGTACTCAGAAGTCCTTGTCTCATATCTCAGAGAGGACTGTGCTTTAGCGGCTTTTCTGCCGATGCAATTAATGCATATGTACTATTTCTTGTCCTGTAGTCTTCAACGGATACATTAGCCTTTCTGATGGCTTGCATGCTCCATACTCATGATGTCATATGTTCCAGAATCATGTTTCAAAAGTAACTAAATGCACTTAAGAAAGGATTAAGGACATAGTCTTTCCGAGTGAGACTAAACCTTGGTGGCTTCATAAATCTTGTGCAATCTCCGGTCTTGTAATCTTCAGAAAAGCTCCATTGCTAGGATTGATCTTCATGGTCTTCTTGGAAATGAAAATTACATTCAGAGACCTATAATCCTAAAACAAGATTTACTAGACTAATCATACTCAGTGATTTCCTCTTTTACAATGTTCAAGTGAACTAAGAGTACTTAATCACCTTTCTGGCAAAGATAAGAACATGTGATAAATGATCAAAATACTAACAGATATTCCTAACAGATAGGGCTTCATGATAGTAAGTATGTTCCAGTGATGGGAAAAGGTAGCAATTTTATTGTCTTTATTAGCTCATCACAAGAAAATTCGTGTAGTAGCCTTTGATTTTAAGTGCCCTGGCCAAACGATTAGTAAGTATTCAAGGAGACACTCATGTATGTGATTAGAATAAATGGTCTTCTTCTTTCCACACCCAACGCAATTGACGTGACCTGTGAAGACTCTGGACGGAAGTGTTGGCCAAATATTTTAAAATATACCACATACAAATTAGCGAATCAAAAAGAAAATTTTTACAAATCTTATCGATATGATCTTTTAGCAAATAAATTTCTTAACTCCGAAAAATTTCAAGGAAATAAGAACGGAGAGCTTTCTTGTAACATGCACAAGGACCCACTTTATGATATTCTGAAAACCACCCCTATCTATAATTATGTGGATATGCTAGCTGTGGAAAAAAATGGTAAATAGAAAATATTTGCGTTGGAAAAGTTTGTATCGTAAAGAAAAAGTGGATATTGAGTCCTGTATCACGATCGATGCCAACAGGAATCCAAATATTCAAGGGGAAACTAAAAAGTATTTTCAAATATCTATTAAAAATGGATATTCTGAAATTTAGAGTAAGATACATCCATTTTATATGCTACACAACTAGTTAATGGCCCGTCGATACTCCACGGGTATGGTGAAAAATAAATCATAGTGTCTACGTGGAACTCCACAATTACAATAACACTTTCAATTTGCAAGCATCTAAAAACTTACAGTCGGTGAGAATTTATTACTAATTAAAATCATCAAAAGTTCATACAAAAACAACTCATACATGTGACTGTTGGAAAAAAAAAATTTAATGAAAATTGATACTCTCGATATAGATGTAATATACTTATAAGTCTCTTTTATATAATAGTGATAAACTTGTCAAGCACTTATTTACGCAACATGTTGATAATTATATCATATGCATTCCCATATAGGCTTCTGTAAATGGGTAACAACTAATACAAAGCTGACTCAAACACGTTAAAACCTGACAACTTATCTAAGTATGGGTCACCTGAAACCCAACCCACAAAGAACTCCCCCCCCCTCCCAAACCATTCTTTTTTTCTTTTTTTTTTTTTGTAAAAAAAAAACATGTGGAATTTTTGTGACACAAAACATTTTTGCCCTGCATGGGTGGGTGCTACCCAAAATTTTCGCCTTGGGGTCCCCCTCCCCTACCCCCGGCGACCAAAACATCAATTAACAAAAACGGGTTCTAGGTCTTCCAGATTTTAACGGATTTATCACTTGTTAACAATTACGGGTCGGGTACCGATCCCATAACCAATTTAAAATTAGCGGATTCCCATATGAGGATAATTAATGAGTCAGTTACTACATATATATTACTCCCATTTTCTACACGAATCAATACATACATAACATTTCTATTGGTGACCATGAATAGAGAAACATTAAATGATTGTAGTCTAATATTGGTGTGAAGATGTACATTCTGGCGTGAGAAATAGATTCTCCCTAACTTTTGATTATCGCCATGGCAAAATAAATTGATATAGGGGACTATCTCTTATTGAAGTTGAGAGGGAAGTTTGATTTGTATGATGGCTTATCATCACCATAAGAATGATATACTTTTGTCCTGCATTTATTCCATACATCACTTTTGCATCGATTATATGCTTCCCAAGAGTAGTAACTCATAGTCCCGTGACATTGCACAACTTTAAAGCCTACTCAATATCCTCAAAAGCATGACCATATATCCAACTTTTAGCACAATTCCATCCAAATAAAAAGATGTCAAACTTTTTCATTTTTTCCCAAACATTTATATCAAGTTGGATATTTTTGCAAATAAAAGGAGGTTAAATTTTATATTTAGAACTTGGAGAAACAATTTTGCAAATAAAAATTTTAAAGGCTTGCTTGGGTGTTTTTCTTTTGCTGAAAAAAAATCTAAAGTCAACAAAAATTGAATTCTAGGGGTTGTTGTTATTGTTTTCATATGTGGGGAGATGTAATTAGAAAACTTAACAGGGGTTGTCAGAGTAATGCGCCCTATAATTAAGACTTGGGTTTGTCCTGTACCAATTAATGCAAGAGACCTGACATAAGATAAATAACCTGAAACCAGATCATACCCGGACGCGTTTAGAACCTTCCATGAAACAATTGGTGAACTAATGTACTTCCCAGTCTCATAACAAATGTATATTTGACTTTTGAGTAATTTTTGAGTTAGACAAAAATTATTCTTGAGTTATACCGGAAAATATTTTATGAAAGTACACTACACTTACCAAACTTTCTTAATATCACTTTATTATTATTTTTGTCTGATGTAATTTAAGAGCAATTTATATTCGAGTGGTAATTTAAAAGTAAATTATACTAACATTTATATGAAGACAAAATGAAGGACTACATTTTAGAATTTATCGAACGAATTGGCATGTACCATGGACACATGAATTAAGGCGAATTATGATTGTTAGGGTAAACATTATACCCATAAAAGTCACACTTGCCATTTCAATTAGCTTCACATCATTCCCAAAGTAGCGCCAATTTTGTGTTCATCTCTACTTTTTTCAATCAGATAATTTTTACTAAAATTACCAAGTAAATTCTTAGCTTCTTTCCTACTAAAATTACACAAATGTCAAAGTACTTTCCAATTCTCATATGGTAAGAAAAGCGAAAGCCCTCATCTTTTTCATAGTCTGATTATCTTACCTAAGGTATGAAATCGGACTAAAGAAAGATCTAATGCATATTGATTTATGAAGCTTAGCGAATATCGAGCTTATTCGGATTGTAAAAATCTATATGATATGATGATGATTAATTCTATATTGTACTCCCTCCGTCCCAGACCAAGTGTCTCATTTTGACTTTTTGCAGTCAACATTATTCAACTTTGACTACGATTTAATCTTAAACCGTAAATGTAAAATGTTCAATTAAATTATATAATTAAAATTTTGGAAGTAAAGTTTCATTATATGATTTAATTGAATATTTTACATTTACGGTTTAAAATTAAATCATAGTCAAAGTTGAAAAATGTTCGCAAAAGTCAAAACATGAGACGTTTAAGGAAGTACTATTCATAAGGATTTATGGATCTTAATTATGATAAAACAATCACTTCCAAAATTTTATATGATTTGAATTGTATTACTCTCTCCGTCTCATAGAACTTCATATATTTGTGATTTTTAGTCGTCTAATAGAACTTCATATATTTGTGATTTTTAGTCGTCTCATAGAACTTCATGCATCACTATAAAAGGAAGCTATCCCACAAACAAATAATAAAAATCTCAACTTTACATACAAATCATACATTTTTGCCAATAAAAGTATAAATTTTCCCACATTTTAAATATTTTATCATAACTTTAACTTTTCACATAAAACTACGCGCCAACACTAATGTATGAAGTTCTCCGGAACGGATGGAGTAACATACTGAAATTTCTAGTGCCACACTACTTTCGATTTGAATTGATCTTGAAGCTTAACGATATTTACATTTCTAAAACTTCGAGTACCTTTTTTATGGTGCAATATTACATACTCCCCTCCGTTTCTGTAAAAGTGAAACAATTTTTCGTTTTGGCGTTTCACTAAAAGTGTTACATTTCCTTTTATGGAAATCACTTCTATAATACAATTCATTTTTAACCACACATTTTTGGGCACACGTGTACTTTTCAACTGAATTAATATCTCAAACTCATTCTTAACCACATACTTTTTGGGATCACATTTTTTCTTAAAAATTGTGCAAATCAAAATTATTTCACTTTTACAGAAACGGAGGGAGTATAAGATATTGATAAACGGGACTTTAAAATAAGAGGTAGGTATTATGAATGGATACTACAAATTTGAGTGAAAGAATTGACTACTATTAGAATAATTTAAACAAATATAGATTCTCATAAATAATTGTCAGCTTTAAGACCTGGAAACTAAGCGAGTCATTAGCCATGGAATTTTGAATACCTTACTTAATAAGTACTATATAAGAATTATTGTAATTTAGTAATCGTGGAATGTTTAAGACCAAAATAAATAAACAGACGGATGATTTACTACTTACCAAAACAATGAATAAATTTGTACTCAACACATTAAGTCCGGTTTTGGAAAGATCATAACACATCAACACATTAAAAAACTTCAACCAATCAAAATAAAAGAATTTAACATCCAGGCTAAAAAATGGACGAATGAGAGAATAGGGATTTGCCAAATAATTACATGACGTGGACACTCTAAAATGGCTCAAAAACTTTTTTGCTTAATATATTAGATAGATAGATGGTTATGTATTTTCTTGTATACTACACAATGGCTACCTGTCCAGAAGATATACTCTGATCATTTTTTTGTTCGGATTTGGTGATTGTATTACACGCGTCGGGAGTATCTCACACGCTCGACACAATGGTATGTATGTTTTGAATTTCTTTCTTTATTTTTCTTTCAAAATAATTTCTGAGATTGAACCACGAGTTGACACGTGTCGAGCACGTGAGGTACTCGCGACGCGTGAGATACTCGCGGAGTGTGTAATACAATCGTCGAATCGGAGCAAAAAAAATGACCGAAATATCTTCTGGACAAGTACCCATTATGTAGTATACAAAAAATACATAGCAATTGTGTAGTATATAAAACGGATGTATCTCACTCTATGGTATATTTTAAAAAAAAAACCCTTTTCAGGTTATTTACTCTCAACCACCACATTAGAACTATTAATAGCCACTTGATTAATATTATTGCAGCCACAAACTTGTTGAGCCACTACAAAACAAGTCCTAGCACCGTGACATAATTTCAAACACTTATATAGCATTGATGAGGTTTAACTTCATAAACTTTGTTATGTACAAAGACTGTACCATGACGGCCCTCAAGTTTTCATAGAATCGATCAATTTCTCACCAACAGTGAGTTCCACCAATACTTGACATTGTCTATTCTCTCCATAAAAACAGTCATCTTATCTATATATATAACTATCTATGGCCAAGGATAAACTAGCATTTTTCCCAAAATGACAAGAGACCAGAACTGCAAATCGAGATTCGAGAATTATATCCAGGCATAAAAATCCTTTAAACAATTAGGATCAAACTTCATACCCAGAGACCATTGCATCAATAATAGCGGGAAACTACCTTTTACCATCCAAAGGCCTCCATCAATAATTTACCATATCCTTGTCTGAAGCAAAACGAAATACAAAAACATTGCGATCAACAATGTTAATAGAAGGTTGAGTTGGCAATCGCTGGGCCAAGAACCGTAATAAAATTTCTAGTGCAATTCGCAAACCATAATAGTAATGTTTAATGCAAGAATGCAAAATTGTAAACTCTTAGGACCATCTGCAGCTGTAAACTCAAGAACCTCACGATTAGACAATGTGTAAACATTCAACAGCACATTCATTCAGAATTCGTCGACTATCAATAAAATGCTCATTCCAACAAGTATGAAGATGTACATACTGACCTAAATCCAGTCCCAATCGGGTAAATAGCATTCTAATCCCTTACCGGCTACAAGGTCGTATCAGCCGCCTATTAATCCATATCCTTCAACACGTTTTCAAAACCCTCATCTGCGAGACATCATCCGAGATATCTGACTTGTCAATCAAAATTATCATCTCCACGATCATAATCCGCTTGTTGTCTCCTCCTCATTACCATTGTAAAGAAGGAAAAGTACTGTAACCCACAATCGCACCTTGGTGTTTGCAAACAATCACAAAACTACTTTAAGTTTAGCACGTACAAAACTCTTTTTTTAGCAGTTCTAGTTTTTCAATGTACCTACAAATCAAGGAATAAAATAAAAACTCACTCGAGTATATTTTAAAGATTATTTTCCTCAGTCCTGTCCCAAGTTTTCCATTTAAGTTTTGGTCAACAAAGTAAGAAAAAGTGGAAGATTGAATATAATTTAATGAGAAAACAATAAAGATGAATAAAAATTGATAGTGGATAGATAAAACTGGAAAGTGGAGTACTATTTCAATAAAGAAAAAAATAAAGAACGACTAAAAAAGAGATAGTGCGTTGGTAAAGTGTTAATAAGAGTATATTGTGAGGGTATTAGTAAGTGGTGTATAGAGGTTAATTGCCAATAAATGAGAAACTTTGAGTGGGACTCAAAAAATGGCAAAATGAAAAACTTGGCACGACGCGAATGAAGTACATGTTTAGAATTTGCTTGAGTATTTTCGATAGATAATACAAGTTTAAAAGATTGTTAACCTTGTTGCCCAACAAACCAAAAGGTATTCAACATTTTTTCTACGAAAGCAGTTGAGCTTCATTTCAAATTATCGTAGTATGATCCACTAAAACACTATACATATGTCAATACAAGTGCTTTGTATTCATAAAATATTGCAATCAAAAGCTGTAATATATTACTAAAATTTCATATATTTGAAAAATCTTTAATTTAAATAAAATGTAATAAAGTTTATAGATTCAATAAGTACATTTCCTTGAACCTTTGCTAAAATAACAAAATTATGATATAATTGTGTATATTCATGTGACCAAGGAGTGAAACTAAATCATTCAAAAATTGGATTTAATTTATGTTTGACTTTTGCCTATTAAAGAATTTTCAAAATTTTATATGTCAAATCTTCTTAGTATTAATCTTTTTGTTGATACGTAAATATGTCCAATCCGTTTAATACGCTCTGAAGGCGAATCCTAAGGCGAATTGGTATCTTAAAGGCCACACTTACAAGAGGCCCGACCCTAGTGGTCCGACTCCACTGTTCTGTAGGTCCGGGCCTCACACACTATAAGACCTGGGGGACTATGGCACAGGGCAAGTAGTGGTCCGGACCATCTTGGTCCGACCCGCCTCACCACACGTCCGCCTCTCACCAAGTACACATACGGGTGAAGGGGAGCCAAACGACTAACATCCTAGGATCGGACGACCTAAGGGTCAGACATCTCGCCACCAGAGACCAAGTGTACAATACTAATAACACATTGCCTGAACCGGACATTAATAGTATATCTCCGAAGGAACAGAGGATTAAGGCAATCTTTCTGAGACATGAGCCATTCCTAGTCTGGACCAAACACTTAGTCATCAGTCCAAAGCTCTCCATCGCCAGAGCTGAAGGTTCGATCAAGAGTGCTAAAATGTCCACTATGCTCCCAAAGGCCCAAGAAGGTACATGGGTCAAACCAACCTGGGCCTTGGGCCAAATAATGCATTGGTGGCTCATTATAAAGCGTACACTTGGCACAATCTCGTGAGTCCCTCTATTTAAGAGACAAACCTATAAATACGGCATAGATTCGCATGCTACAGTAAGTCACTATTCCTGATAATCACACTTAAACAGAGTAGACACTCAATCTCTCTCAAGTAAAGTCTAAATAAGGTTTGACCCTAAGCAAACCGGATTTACCGTTCTAACCCCCCCTGTAGCATTTGTGCAGGTCCTTACCAGAAACTACTCGTGAAGACCTTAGGACCTCGACAAGTGGACTAGAATGACTTACAAGGTTAGGACAAGGACTTAGTAGGTGTTGAGGATTTACCCCTCAACATTTTGGCTCCGTCTGTGGGAAACTAACAAAACGTTTCAAGCTCTTCCGAACAATGGCAAGAACAAGAAGGACAGTCTGGACTACAACAACAGGAGTAGAAACTCCTGCTCCAAGACCTCAAGGGAGACCACCAACCCGAGGAATGAATGCACCTTGGACAAGAAGGCAGGAAGGAAGGCAAACATCAAGGAGCGAGACGCTACTTGAGTGAAAGCCATATCGCAAGTGCATCAAACCGGATTTACCGTTCTAACCCCCCCCCCCCCCCCTGTAGCATTTGTGCAGGTCCTTACCAGAAACTACTCGTGAAGACCTTAGGACCTCGACAAGTGGACTAGAATGACTTACAAGGTTAGGACAAGGACTTAGTAAGAACTTAGTAGGTGTTGAGGATTTACCCCTCAACATTTTGGCTCCGTCTGTGGGAAACTAACAAAACGTTTCAAGCTCTTCCGAACAATGGCAAGAACAAGAAGGACAGTCTGGACTACAACAACAGGAGTAGAAACTCCTGCTCCAAGACCTTAAGGGAGACCACCAACCCGAGGAATGAATGCACCTTGGACAAGAAGGCAGGAAGGAAGGCAAACATCAAGGAGCGAGACGCTACTTGAGTGAAAGCTATATCGCAAGTGCATCATCTGGAGAAAGAAAAGAAGATCTGACCCGGACCACCAGGGTGGATCCACAAGGACGGGGGAACTTAGCACCTACGACAAGAGACAAGGACTCTCAGTGGCTGGTCCGAGGGTTGGAGACTAAGTTCCTCCGACAGTAATGCATGGTCCTCCCCGAATTCAGAACTTCACTCTCCCAAATGGTCAAGTCATTCGACCCAGTGAGTTTGGAATGGATGGAAATCAATTTGGTTTATTGCTCACCACCATCCAAGGATGCTTCGGATCAAACAATGTCCAACCTCCACATCGTTCCTTTCCTTGACCTGGTGAGAATGCTTGTAGAACTTGTTGGAGTTCTCCATAATCATTCGGATACGTTCGGCGAGATCCTCCTGGTTCGCTCCGCTCTGACCGACCTTCTCTTGAGATGCCGCCCTAGGTTGTGCAGGTGGCTCGTAGTTCTTGTAGTTGTTGTTAGAGCGCTCAACAACCTACGGTCTCCATAATTCACCGGTTTCATGTGCTGCATATAACCTAGGTTCCTTCCCCCCCTTGCCTATCGACCAGTTGGCCTCCTCAGCAAGGTTTGGGTTAATCTCCCAGGCTTGTTGTAGCCTACACAAATTTTCACCGTGCCCTATATTGTAGCACACTCCACTTACCTCACTTGATTGGAGTCTCGGTGCAGTAACAGTCGCGGCCATCTTCCCCTGCTGCATCTCCTCAAGCATTCGGGTGAAGTTGGGAACTCCTACTTCTTTGGCGGCCCTAGCCTCGCCTTTTCCCTTCTCACATGGCCTTACTCCCTTATGCTGAGATGCTTGCGCCAACTTCTCAAAGGCCTCTTCAATCTCTTCTGTTGTGCTCTTCATAATAGAGCCACCCAAGCTCATGTCCACGAGCATATGTGCCGTCGTGTCAAGTCCCTCGTAGAAGCTTTGACACAAGGTTATCGTGTCAAACCGGCGGTGTGGACATTGGGCCAACAGGTACTTAAATCGTTCCCTGGCCTCGTACATGCTCTCGTCATATCGCTGCTGGAAGTGGGCGATTTGGTTCCTCATATTTGTGGTTTTCAAATAGGGAAAATACTTCCCTATGAACACCTTGTACACGTCCTCCCATGTCCTCAATGAGTTTTCCGGATAGTGCAGGAGCCATGCCTTCGTGAGATCCTGTAGACACATGGGGAACAACTTTGTACGGACATCCCCATCTGGTGTAAAAAAAAAATTTGGTACACTACAATGAGACAGTACCAGTTTAGGTACACTAGAACGACTATATCCAATTACGGTACATTACAATAACACATGTCCAATTGAGGTACTCCGGGCAATTTTCCGGCATTGACTCGATTTTGACCGGCGAATTTGATTGTTTTTTCAAATTATCAGGACACGTGTCAAGCTCATATTAATTCTGGATTTTAAATTCAAAAAAATCCTAAAACTATTTTTAATAATTCAAAAAAATAAATGAAAATAAGAAAAGCAATTAAAATTTATAAAATATCAAAAATAACATAAAATTCCTTAATTCTAAAAATAAAAAAATAATAAAAAATTCAAAAGGGTTTTAAATTTTTTAAAAATTGTAAAAATATTATTAATAATCAGAAATATATATATATATATATATATATATATATATATATTTCTGATTATTAAAAATATTTTTACAATTTTTTCAAAAATTTAAAAACCTTTTGAATTGTCTTTTTTTTAAAATTTTTAAGAGTGAAATAATTTTATTTTATTTTTGATATTTTATTTTTTAACATTTATAATTACTTTTCTTATTTTTATATATTTTTCTGAATTATTAAAAATGCTTTTACGATTTTTTTAAAATTTAAAATTCAGAATAAATATGAGTTTGACACGATAATTGAAAAGTTCAATTTTGCGGTAAAAATCGAGTCACCTTTAAAAATTGCCCGAATCTCAATCGACAGTGTTGTAATGCATCTAAATCGACATAAGTGATTCTAGTGCATCTAAACTAACATCGTTATCTACCAAAAATGTTTTTTTACCCTCCCATCCATATCTCCATTATTCGCCCCAATAGGAATCCGCCCCACCAACGCCTCGAACTCCTTCAAAAACTTCATTACATCCTCGTTTGCACGCCCATAGAATTTAGACATGTAAAACCCCATTTTATTTTCGACTTTATTTTTTATTATTATTTAAAAAAAAAAATAATAATCTCACACAAACAGAACTCGTTATAACCTAGCAGCCAAGAGAACAAACCGACTTTTCTTTGCTCCCTTCCTCGTTGTTGCCAATTCAGATTCATCTCGTCCGATCGGTGAGTCCTTGTAACTCGAATTTTCGATTCCTTCTTCCTACTTCTCGTTCTAATTCAGCAATGTTTTCTCGACTTCTTCGTAGCAATCGGTATTCCGGATTCTGAAAGCTTCGATTCATTCGTTCGTTCGGTTTTTGCTCGCTTTCGATTCGCCTTTTGGTAAGTATTTTCTTTCTTGTTTGATTCGTAATTGGGATCTGGGATGGGTATTAGAGTTGATTATCTCGTTTCTTGCTGGATTCGAATCGAAATTCCTTCCTTTTTGTCGAATTCGCGCATGCTCTGTTTTGTTAATGTAGCGTGCTCTGTTTTTATTCCGCATGCTCTGTTTTTTGGTTTTGCTTGTTTCTGCGTTCTGGCCGTCTTGTTCAAGATTCGTTCTGGTGCAACATTAGTAACTAAAGCTTCTGTAACCGAGTGGACTGTCTGTGATAGTTGTGTATGCCAGAGGTTTGGGTTTCGAACTCAGCCTTTGCAGAATTATCTTGCTTTTTGTGTTTCTTGCTTGTTAACCTATCTTATCGATTAAATGTGTTTCCTGTGCAAATTTGTTAACAACATGCTGCCTGAGTGGTGGGATGGCTTCATGTTTCTGTCTACCAGAGGTCTATGTTTCGAACCCCTGCCGTCCATATTTATTTTGATATTTTACATATCTGCCTGTAGCGATCTGAGTACGGATTAAATTGTTTCTGGTTCTGTTTGTTAACATCAATACCTTCGGCCGAGTGGTTTTTTTGGTAGACTTTAGGAATTGTAGAGGTCTTGGTATCGAATCTCGTCTCTTAATTTTGTTCTATTTTTTTAGTTTCACCGTGGTTAGTGACAAAATTGCTAACATTGTTATGTGATCATATGCTTAGTTGATTCTTATTGTGTATGCTTGTTTCGCGGGGTTAAAGGGTATCGTTAAGTGTTTTGCGTAATTGTTAAGTAGTGTTACCTTTTATCAGGATTTACGGGTTGCTTATTTTACGAGGTCATCTAAGGTGAGTGTTCTACCTAAAGTATATGCTGCCATGGTACAGGGGTGAAACACTGCTACTCCCAATGACCTCGGCGACTTCTGCCTCCGTTTGACAGTCGTCATACCCTGTCTGGAGTGATAATGGCTCGGATTGGGGTTATAAGGTTGACTGCACCAACGATAGTTCTTCGCTTCGTTATATGTTTTCTTCGATTATTTTTATTTTATGATTCATTTGATTTTAAAAACCATACTTCGTATTACTTAATTCGTTGTTCACTTAGCACATAACCTCATTGAGTTTTATCTCACACTTGATTTGTTACCTTCTTGTAGATTCTGCTACTCAGGATGCCTCGGAGACTTAGATGTTTAGCAGCAAAGAGTGGGGGGTGTTCTTTTAGTATTTTAAGATTTGTTAAAAACTTTTCACTACTTGAACTCCTTACTTGTTGCAGTTGTCGTTTCCTTTGACTGTTTGACTTTTGTTAGGATTTGACTTTGTTTCTAGACTTTTCCAAATAAAGATGCTTATTTTTATTACCTAGATTTACGGGTCGTTACAAGGCATGTCGTGGAAATGATGGTTTTTGATCTCCAAGTTCCTCGCAGCTGTAGAAAGCTCGATCGAAGATTCTGACACTTGCATCGCGGGTTGCACGTACTCCCCGAACTCCCGCCTTGGTGCCTCAGCGTTTGCAACAATGTTTGCAATAACATTTGCAACAGTGGTTGCATTGGCACTTGTATTTCCGACCTCCATATCAATCTTCGTTAGATTTCCTCTTCGCTCTTGGAGAAACCGTTCTACTTCGTTGTTCGCTGTAGTAAAAGGTGAATCCAAAGATCTTCCATGCCTAAACCTGAACAAAAACCAATAACTAAACTCAAAAGTCATGTTAGTCTAATCAAAGGCTTATATTCTAACAAGGCAATAAATTTTTTTTTTTTTTTTTTTGATTTTATTTCTTTGGTTTTTTGAAACGAAAGAAATAAAAATACACAACTAACACAATTGATCCTACTCTAAAAGAACGTAGGAATTAACTTCCCGGCAACGGCGCCAAATTTTGAAGTGCTCAAAATTAATACTTGTAAAATAAAGCAGTGTTGTAGACAAACACAACTAAACTAGAAGATCGTTCTCTCGAAGAATTGATTAAGCTAGTTCTATAGATTAGACTCGCTTGTGTTGGTTGTTAACAAAATATCTGTGGATAGGTTGATAGTAAAGACTTTAAACAATTCTAACATACACAAGAAAAGGTAAACCCTAGCTCATACAATTCTACAAACAACGAAGCAATTTAAACCTTTCAAAAGTGTGCTTATACGATACGAATCAATTAAGGATGCACTATGCGCAGATCATCACTCTTGCTATTGTGAGTATAACCAAATACAGATAATAAGTATGTAATCATTACACTAGTTTGCTTATACGATACGAACCAATTAAGGATGCACTGTGCGCAGCTAAAAACAACATGCAATCATATGTGTATTATTTAATGGATTATAGATAGTCACAAATCACAACCGATACATCAAGTATGAGAATGTCTAGAGATAATCAAATTGTCATGCATAAACTACTAAATAGATTACACAAAAGATACCTCAACGTCCACCCCAAGCCAAGGGATCGTCTGAAAGGAACAAAGACTTCGATTGATGATGAATTGAATCACAAAGATGCTTACAATGCTTGAAAGTAAGAAATAAAGTCTAAGAATGTCTGAAGATAGCTAAAAAACGAGTTACAAATGACCTATATATACAAACTAAGATAGTTCAAATTCAAAATAGTGGAGAAAACTACCAGATATCGTGGGTTTGAACAGGTCTTGCCGCGGTGAAGGTTGTGCTCACTACGGTTAGCTCAAAATCCCAAACTCTCTGCCTTCTGTCGACTGCGGTGAGCCCATTTGCAGAATGGCTCACTGCGGTGAGCTACCTTTCTGGAAAGGAGTTGGTTTTTCCACTTTCCCTCATTTAACTCCCTTTTAGCCCACTTCCTAGTCACTCCTTTAGAGTAGTTGGCCCTTTAACACCTTGTATGCTTCTAGAAGCTTCGAACGAGTTTCGATTCACGCATGCTCGTCCAATTCCTTGCTTTTTTACCTAAAAACACCTAAAAAAACATAAAAACACGCAAAATACCCAAAACGTAAAAAAGAACTAAAACACTAATAAAAAGGCTAAAGGACTTAAAAATCACGGTTAAAAAAGACTATATAATTTGTTAAAATAACGACTCATCATTGTTCTTATGACCCAATTACTTGTAGTATTGTTAGGAATATCTGTTTAGATTTTCATCAATAAACCCTAATGACTTATCTTAGCTCAGAAAGGTAATCAGTACTCTTAGTTCACTTGAACATTGTAAAAGAGGAAGCTTACTGAGTATGTGAGTCTAGTCTAGTATATCTTGTATAGGAAGCTTACTCAGTTTGTAATTTTATATCTTTGAAGAAGACCAAGAAGCAAGCATCTAGCAGGAAGAGCTCTATTTATTGAAGATTAAGAGACTGCACAAGATTGTTGAAGACTAAGGAGAAAGGTCTCCTCAAATACCTTGAAGAAATTAAGTGTCTTTGGAAGACAAGTGTTTCAAGAGGTTTCTGACACCTAAAGGTTACTGAGTAAGGAAATGCAAAGCCTTAGATAGCTTGCATAGTTCCGTTGAGACTACAAGATATAAGATAGTACAGTGTGTTGAGGGGTGAATCCTCAACACCTACTAAGTGATTACTAAGTCGTCCTCCTAACCCTGTAACTCGCCCAAGTCCGCCTGGTGAAGCCTCAAAGTGACCAAGATCGGATTTCGCTAAGGACCTACACAAAGGCTAGTGGGTGGGGGGGGTTAGAATGGTAAATCTGGTTTGCTTAGGGTCAAACCGGATAAAGACTTTACTTGAGAGAAATTGAGTGTATACTCTGTAAAAGTGTGATTATGGGGAATAGTGACTTACTGTAGCATGGGAATCTATGCCATATTTATAGGTTTCTCTCTTCAAATGGAGGGACTCACAAGATTATGCCAAGTGTAGGCTTCACAATGTGCCACCAATGCCTTATTGGGCATAAGGCCCATCAGGTAGGTATTAGCCCATTTGCTTCCATGGGCCGTTAGGGGCATAATGCGCTAAAAAATTACTACTTATATTAACCCAAGTAGAAAAAACGATTGTTATAGACAATGTTCTTAACCACAGGATCGTTTGCTCGAGGAATTGATCAAGCTAGTTCAAATAAAATAGACTCGCTTGTGTTGGTTGTAAACAGATAGTGTGGATAGATTATGATACTTCAACCCTAGAATAAAATCTAATAATCACAAGACAAGGTAATACCTAGATCATGCAATTCTACAAACAACGAAGATAATAAATCCTTTCATGAAGTGTGCTGATATGAGAGGACCAATCAAGGTTACCTAGTCACAGATCATCGCCTTGCTATTGCTAGTTCAACCAAATAAGGGCTACAAGTACGTAATCACTACAAAGAGCCTGTCACGAGCTATGCAATCATACGGATATAGCCTAATTAATGATTAAGATACTAACAAGTTCACACCGATACAACATGCGTTCTGTAATCTGAGGTAACAACCTGTCACGTACAAAATAAATAGTAATTGTACGATTGATACCTAGATACGTCTAGGACAAGAGATCGTCTGAAAGGAAATATACTTCAATTGCAAGAGAGATTGAATCTGTAGATTGTTTACAATGCTTGAATTGAAAGAGAATATGACTAGAAGGTATGAAGATATGAAAAACTACTGGATACAAGTGTCCTATTTATAGGACCAAGGAAGTAGAAATTTGAAAGCTAGGGAAAAAACTGCCAGAAATCGTGCATTGAACTAGTCATAACAGCTCTCACCGCGGTGAGCTTCTCCTTTGGTACTAGCTCACCGCGGTCTCACTTCTGAACTACAGCTCGTACTCTCTTTTTCCTGTCTGGACCGCGGTGAGCCTCTGTGTTGATGGAGCTCACCACGGTGAGGTTCCTATATGGGAAACCTCCCATTTTTCCCACTTCTTCCTATTTTCACTCCCTTTTCTCAACCTCCATGTCAGCACCTTGGAGTAATGGCCCACTACTTGGCCTTGTGTGCTTCTAGAAGCTTGGAAAAGCTTTAATTTGCACATTGGTCCTCCATCTCCTTGCCTTTTACCTAAAAACACCTATCAAAGTACAAAAACACACAAAACACCCAAACGTGAAAATGAACTAAAACACTAATAAAAAGGCTAGAAGACATAACAAAATACGGTTAAAAACACTAAATGAGTCGTTAAATATCGACTCATCAGGGCATAATTGGTAATTCAGCGTTGCGATCGGACCTTTCGACATACTTCTGGTCCGGATCAGACTATGCTGCTTGCTCAGCTTAGTACTCTTAGTCTTTGGTGGTGTGACATCTGACCCGTAGGTCTTACTGATGTGTCAAATCAAAGTTTTAAATTTATATTAAGCCAAGAGTTAATTTTTAACACTACAAAAACTTGTAGTGCAGTGAAGTTAACCCCGAGGTCGGTCTCTCAAGGACTTAACTAGGCTGAGTATGGTTTAAGAATAGTAATAACAGTACGAAAAGTAGTAAAGTTTATTTGCTTCGACAGCAGAATGATAATCTAACTATGATGCAGACTAACTAGAAAAAAAATTAACTTGTAGAGACGAATATATGAGAGGGAATTATGGTGTGGTGACAGAAAACAAGCTAGCCAACAGGAATACATGCAACAATAACGATGGCGATTTACTCTAGTTATCACTGCGACACGTCCTAATGATTATTACACTGCTCTAGTCTCTCTAGGCAGACACCTTATATCAGATAAGGTACGAAGGACTATGACAATGAGCTAACTGATTTTGTTCTACAAAACATATAACATTGGTGAAGGCATCAATTTTACCAAGCTACAATTAATAAGCTAATACAGTTATGTGTTTGCTACGAACCTATGGATTCGCAATCTCTAGACGTTTTGGTGGTAAATCAGTTGCATAATCCTTTGATGATTTTGTGGGTAAAACACAATGCACATAACTACATACGCATTTAATCAAAAGAGCACAGAGTAAATCTCATCTTATTGTTATTGAATTGCATAAACCCTAACTAGCATGCATTGAATCCATCACCACCCCATAATTTGGTGTTTATCTACTCATGATATGCATATACATAATCAATATCATATAAGAACACATAATAAGCATAATCGAATACTAAATACCACGAATCAAGAGTCGATACAATTTTACCCAATCGTGTCACAAACCCTAGGTAGAATTGAAGAAACTGGAATCCAATCGGTAGAAAGTATGTAGATAATGCTCCAAATAAATAATATATCGTCAATTACAAGAATAATCGCTTCAATTACCTCCAATAACAGGTATGTAATTGCCTTGGAAAAGTTCAAGGTTGAGAGCAAGGATGAAAAGAAGATAATGAATACAATTGACTTTGCTCAAAACTAATAGTGAAAACAGAAAGAAACGAATTAGGTGAAGACGTGACAAACTGGGCATTACTGGCGTACGCCAGTCGTCCGCCTGGCATCGCCAGTTATGCAGCTTGCGCCAAGTGTCTACGAGACTTGGTGTGCGCTAGGAGGTATCTGGCGTGCGCCAAATACCCTGGTTGACTCCGATCCGCACTTTGACTCCAACTTTGGTATTTTTGGCCTTCCCGCTCCATTTCTCGCATCCGTTCGAGGCATTGGAACTCTGTATCCTATAAATTCATATAAAATGCATCCTTTTGCCTCCAAACAAACGAATTAGGTGAAGACGGAATCGGGCGTTAGTCATTCTTTGGCGTCGCCAACAGGTAAATACTGGTGTACGCCAAGTGTATACGAGACACTTAGCGTGCGCAAGATACCCTGGTTGACTCCGATCCGCACTTTGACTCCAACTTTGATATTTTTGGCCTTCTTGCTCCATTTCTAGCATCCGTTCGAGGCATTTGAACTCCGTATCCTGCAAATGTGATGAGGCATATTTTGACACCTCATTTAACCTCTTTTTATTAGTTATTTAGTTATGTTTAGTTATGTTATGTATATATTTTGTGTTGTTTCTTGTGTTTTGTGTGTTTCCTGGTTGATTTTAGGTTTTAGGTACTTTTCATGAAGAAAAGGTGTCAAAACGTTGCATTTCTATGCACTATGTTGGAGGACACATGCTCCAAGACTCCAAATAGGTGCCACGAAGGTGCCAGGGATGCCAAACGGATCAAGGATGGACAAAAAGTTGCGAATCGAGCCTCAAAGGAAGCGGGGCGATCGCCCCAAGGTCTGGACGTTGCGACAGAGTACATCGCCAAGAAGACGGAGCGGGCGATCGCCCGGTCCTATTTTGTAACACTCAGATCTGATTTTTCTTTATATTCTGATTCTGGGTTTCTTTTTCATTAAACTTCATTCCAGATTGTAATTCCCCATTTGAAATTCCCCTTTTACTTTTTATCTCTTCCAAGAACCCTAGATTTACATCAACAATTGTAACAAATCTTTGGATGATTATTGTATCACATTGAGAACCCTTGAAGGGTTTAGGTCTTTGATTTCTATTCGAATTCAATCGAAGCTTTTCACCCGTGGAATCTCAAATCCGTGACAATTTGGTAATTGGCTGAACTTCTTTTGCTTAATAGATAGATTTTCATATGATTTGTGTATACGCTTTTGCATGTTGGATATGTGTGGATCGCGTCGCTAGTCATCTTATGGGTCGGTGGTAAGAATTTAGGGATTTGAACTAGTATAGGATCTTTTGTATGAAATTACACTGTTGTTTTGTTTGTTGAATTCTTGCGAACCGTTTGATAGTTCAATGTCTTAGCAATCGTTTCCTGATACACAAAATCCACAAGAGGGATTCACACCGTCAAGGATAATTACGATTTAAGCCCAACACATTCGACTATAAACGCTGACTAGTAGAATTGACGACTCTACTATGTTCATTAAACGATTTCACTTTCAAAAGTCGTACTCTTCATTGCAGACATTACTTGCTAGCATGAACTATTTACTTACCACCGACCTGTGTTTCTTTATAGAGATAAAGCGAAGCGTTCTTTCTATGATTGTTTCTAGGGGGATTGAGATAGAGTTGATTGGTTGGGTCTTTCATAACAAACATTGAGTTACATCTTTTTTGAAGCACAAACTATTCACGACTCTCTGTAACTTGCTTTACTAGCTTTCCAGTCGATTAACTAAACTTGCATTTGCAAACAAAGCTTAGTCAAGTCCTTCGAGAACGACACTCGGGGCAACTCATCACTTCACTACGGTTTTCTAGTGATCTTGATTTGTGCCTTTGGCTTTAAACAAATTAAAGACTTGATTTGGCGCATCAAAATGCATATAAAATGCATCCTTTTGCCTCCAAACAATGCGGTTTAGCTAAATACCTACAAAACACACAAAGAACAAAACAAGTAAAAATACTCTAAGAAAACTAATAAAAATTATACTTAAGGATGACAATAAGACGGTAAAAATGACCAAATGAGACGGTGTAAAACCGACTCATCAAACTCCCAAACCGAACCCTTGCTTGTCCTCAAGCAACATACTATCTAAAAACCTAGAAAAATAAAAACACATAGACACACAGATAAAGTCTAGCTCCCAAGCTACTGAGTCTACGATTGCAAGTAATAAGCCCGAAAAATGCAAGAGGTTTGAAATCAAACTGACGTTTGTAGAAAAACAAGCATAAATCCAAGAAGTTTGTTTCCCGAGTAAATAGAACTTAAGTCTACCCCGGTAATCCCTCATAAGTGGATCCTATGCAAGTATCTCTTACTCTCCTGGAAGAGTCCAGTAAAGGTGATCACTCAAGCAAGACAAAAAGAGAAACTACAAGAAATTAAGGAAAAAACGACGGAAAGGGGCGACGGATTTTATCCTTCTCCCCATAGTGACGAATCACAAAATCCGTCGCCAAACCTAGCGACGGATAACTATTATCCGTCGCTAATAATTAAGCGATGGATAATGTTATCCGTCGCTATATGGGCAACGGATTAATATAATCCGTCACCCATACTTTGACTATTTTAAAAAAAATTTAAATATTAACGACGGATAAACTATCCGTCGTTAATATTTATATTTTAAAAAAAAAAGAACAGGAGCGACGGATAAACTATCCGTCGCTCCGGCATTTGATCGCTTTTCAATCACCGATACGTATCCGTCGGCCCAGAAGGGTTTTAACATCGGAGCAGGAGGCAGAATGCCATTTTCGTTTCTGCTTCTTTCCTTTCTCCTCCGTTTTTTCTTCATTTCGCCTTCGTCAAATCCGGCCACTTGTTGACGATTCTTCTCAATCTTGGTGTCAATTCGAAGATCGTTGGACGAGGAGCTCGTTTCTTCCATCAATTTCTTTCATCCTCTATTTTCTTCGGAATCAACGGTATTTTGGCTAAACACTAACTTTTGGAAATTTGGAATTTTTTGATTTTTGACTACTTATTCTCAATTGTATGTTTATATGAAGTATGTAGTAGCTTGTTTAGTTAATTTGATCAATTATATGTAATTTGATATGTATATGTAATTTGATTAATTTGATTCGTATATGTAATTTGATAGTTAGTTTAGTTAATTTGATATGAATGTATGTAGTAATTCAATATGTATGTATCTTAATTTGATAAGTATGTATGTAGTGAAGTATGTATGTTAATTAAGTATGTATATAGTGAAGTATGTATTAATTATGTATGTTAAGTACGTATGTAGTAATTCGATATGTATGTGTAATTTGATATGTATGTTAAGTATGTATGTAGTTAGTTTACTTAGTTTAGTTAATTTGATATGTATGTATGTATGTATGTATGTAGTAGTTTTGGTTGATTTGATAAATTCGTATATGTACTAAATTACGAGGATGTAGTTAAGTGTTTTGAGCGACGGATAATTTGTTGATTATATTAACGTGTAATTTATAATTTATAACTCGTAGTAGTAAAACACTTAATAAATTTTGTAACATATCGAACACTTAATAATTAATCATGAAATTATAAGGAACGTATAATAATTAACAATTAATCTCTACAATCTTTTTATCCGAATTGGAATCGATCTAATAAATTAAATACGATCTAATCAATTGGAACGTGTCAGGTTAAAAAAGTATACAATGAATTCCGACCGTTCATGGATGTACGATCGTACGACGGTAAATGGCAGAGTTTCTAGGAGTTTTGTAAAAGGGGTTAAAGGTTTCATCGCGTTTGCCATGGGACGTCCGGCTTGTGCAAATGGGGGGTTGATAAAGTGTCCTTGCACATTGGAAACCTGCAGAAACAAGCAATATGACTCCTATAGCAGTATTCGAGCACTTGCGACGTTATGGATTCATGCCTGAGTATCATGTATGGATTCATCACGGTGAGGAAGCACCGTCCATGGCATACCTCCAATGGAGGGAGAGGCGGGGTTTGGGGCCGCCTATTGAGTACGTTTCTACTTGTCGGAACATGTGCATGATGTATTGGGAGGAGGATGTAGATCTGTTGGAATGTAAGTTCTGTGGTAGGGAGCGTCACAAGTGGTGAGGAGGGGGCTGCAAGAGAATGATGAGTTTTATCCATTTTGTCTTTAGGCTTGTATAACTAGTAATCATTAGTTGATATATGAAACCAAACGTTATGGTAAAATTGAAGCTAATGTAACTTATATTATGTAATGCCGTAACAATTGATTGAAGCTAATATAACTTATATTATGTAGCAATTGATTGAATTATTGTGAAATTGATTTATTATCGTAAATGATAGACGTCGATCTAATGAATTGAAATGTGTCAGGTTATTATCTAATTATTCAATGAATACCGATCGTTCATGGATGTATTGTCGTACTCTAAATGGCAGAGTTCAATCGAGTTTTTACGAAGGGTTGAAGGTTTCATTGCATTTGCAATCTCAAATCCGGCTTGTAAAGGATGGGTTGATAAAGTGCCCTTGTGCAATGAAAATTGTAAACAAGCAATACATGACTCCTAAGGGTAGTCCAAAGACTTGAGGAAAATGGATTCACTGTATCGGTATCGTATGGAATCATCATGGTGAGGAAGCAGCACCGTCCAATACATATGACCAATACAGACAGCGTGGAAGGAAGAGAAAAATGAACAAGTCGGGGAACAAAGTACATCTGAAGGCGATGCTATTCGAGCTCGAGTCGAACAAATTGTGTATGATGCTGCAGGGGCAGAGTTCATGGACACAACTAACACTGAAACCGAGGTGGAGGTGGAGGAACCACCGAATCCTGAGGATCATGTGTTCTTTGACTTGTTAGAATCATCAAGGAAGCCGGTTTATCCGGGGTGTAAGCTCACTGAGTTGTGTTTGTTGGCTCGGCTAATGAGTTGTAAGGCTAATGGCCAACAATCTGAAATGAGCTTCAACGAATGGGTTGACGTAATGTCGGACCTTTGTCCTGAAGAAAACCTAGTTCCCACCAACTTTTACCAAGCGAAGAAAAAGATGCGGGGTTTGGGGTTGCCTGTGGTAACCATAGACTGTTGTCCGAAAATGTGCATGATCTATTGGGAGGAGGATGCAGATCTAATACAATGCAAGTTCTGTGCTAAGGAACGGTACAAGCGTTACAAGGAGGGGGCTGCAAAGAAACGACAGAAGAAAAATCTCCCACATAAGAAAATGTGGTACTTCCCTCTAGCACTTCGTATGCTTCAAGTGCTTCTGTGGATAAAATGCGGTGGCACAAGGAGCGAGTAATCTCGGATAATGCAGAAGATGGTAGAATGGACCATCCATCAGACTCACCCGCATGGAAATCGTTTGACAAGACATATCCAGAGTTTGCAGCCGAATCTAGAAATGTACGATTGGGACTTTGTACGGATGGTTTTAACCCGTTCGGAAGTGAACGAAAATACTTTTGTTGGCCAGTTATGCTCACACCGTACAACCTGCCCCCGGGTGAGTGCATGAAGGAGCCATTCATGTTTCTGACTGCGTTGGTGCCTGGGCCGAAAGATCCTGGACTGACGTTGGATGTTTTCTTGCAACCCCTAATCAAGGAGCTGATCGAGTTGTGGACGGATGGTATCACTGCATATGATGTGTCAACCAAAAAGAACTTGACCTTGAGAGCAGCTCTTCTTTGGACCGTGAGTGACTTTCCTGCGTACTCCATGCTATCTGGAAGGAAAACCGCAGGGAAATATGCATGTCCTCATTGCTTGGAGGATACTGATGCATTTAGACTGAAGGGTAGTGTAAAATTTTGTTGGTTTGATTGTCATCGTAGGTTGCTAGAAAGTGACCATTCGTTCAGGAAGAACAAGGATCAATTCTTGAAAAATAAAGTCGTAAACAAAAAAGCCCCGACAAGACTTACTGGTGCAAAAATTCTTGCGGAGATTGATAGGTTGGGTCTTATGAAGGTGACTGAACTTGGGTGGATGAAGCATAATGAGAAAATTGGTAAAAATTGTGTTTGGAGGAAGAGAAGCATCTTCTGGGACTTAACTTATTGGAGCAGTCTTCTTATCCGTCACAACTTAGATTTCATGCACATTGAGAAGAACGTGTTCGAGAACTTATTCAATACACTTTGCAACATTGAGGGAAAAACAAAGGACAATGCGAAGTCTAGAGCCGAGTTGTCTACGTGGTGTAAAAGGCCTGAGTTGACAAACAAGGATGAGAATGGTAAGTGGCCGAAAGCGTGCTACACAATTGACAATGCATCTAGGTCAATTTTGTTTGATTGGGTGAGGGCATTGAGTTTCCCAGATAATTACGCCTCAAATTTAGAGAAGTATGTGGATTTGAAGAAGACAAAGGTTTTTGGGATGAAGAGCCACGGCTGTCATGTGTTCATGGAGAGGCTTATCCCGGTAGCATTTCGAGAGCTGCTACCTAAACATGTATGGACTTCTATCACCGAGTTGAGCTTATTTTTCAAAAATTTAGGCACAAGGGTGGTTCATGACAAAGTGTTGGAAAATCTTGAAAGGAACATACCATTGATTCTATGAAAGCTCGAGCGTATCTTTCCACCGAGCTGGTTTGATTCTATGGAGCACTTGCCGGTTCACCTTCCACATGAAGCGAGACTTGCTGGACCGGTTCAGTATCGATGGATGTATCCATTCGAGAGGTACTTGGGGAAATTGAAGAAGTATGTCAACAACAAAGGTAAACCTGAAGGATCGATTGCCAATGCCTACATTCGAGAGGAAACTGCAACCTTCTGCTCTTATTACTATGATGAGCACGTCCCTACGAAGACATCAAGGCCGGCTCGAAATGCAGACACATTCGAAGTTCAAGCGGATGATGAGGTTTCCCTATCTGTCTTTAGGGTATCAGGGAGACCTCTTGGTGCAGCTAAGAAAGAATATCTTACGGATAAGTAGTTGAAATCAGCTCAATATTATGTCCTCACGAATTGTGCTGAGGTTGACAAGTGTATGATGCTATTTGCGAGGTGAGCAACACTTTCTTTAAATTTTAATATAGCTACGTAAGTCTCTACTTCAATTATAGACTTATCATCGAATCAATGTTTGCAGTGTTTTCAAAAAGCGTTGTTTGGAAGAAAATCCTCAGATGACAGAGGATACACTAGAGGAACTACTTGACTCAAAAATTCCTACAGAATTTCCAGATTGGTTCAAAGAGTTTGTCCGGAATCCTATTAACAACGTCACATGCCTATACTTAAAGGCTCTCATATAGGGGCCATTCAAAAAGGTCTACACATTCCTAGGTTATATAGTCAATGGCCTTAGGTTCCACACGACTGAATGTAACACGGCCATGGCGACAAGAAACTCCGGGGTGTGTGTTAAGGGTGCAGATTATGGAGACGCTGCTTTGTTTGATTTCCACGGGAAGCTAAAATGAATAGTGAGGATTGAATATGCTGGCTTGCCATTTAAACGAACCTTCTTGTTTGATGTTGAGTGGTATGATCCTAATCCAGGAGGTAGGAGGAAGAACGAGCAGTATGAAATGGTTGATGTGAACCAAAAGAAGAGGTACAGAACTAAGTATGAACCATTTATTTTGGCGACTCAAGCACGACAAGTGGTGTTTCTTGAATATCCAAGCAGGAAACGCAATAAGGCGGAATGGTTAGCTGCGATACCTATTCGTGCTTGCTCGAAAGTGGAGTACATTGAGAAAGACGACTCAATTACCAACTCGTACCAACAAGAGGACGTCGATAAACAAGCAGAAAATCCCATAGAAGCAGATGATGAGTTGTTTGATCTGCACGAGGACCAATATGTAGACTTAGAGGACGGCGATAACGGTATATTATGTGTATTATAACTAGTTAGTAGTAGATAACACTTGAGTATTTCTGTTCTGCATGAAAAATGGTTACATGTGTTATTATAATTTGTTCTGTATTATAACTCGTACTACCACATTTTATTGTATTTGTTACATATTTTTGCAGATGCCGCGACAGAGGAAGTGAACCTATCGCGCCACCCCCCCCCCCCACGCAGGCAGCCACATGATAGTGCTGGGTCGGGGACAGGGTCAGAGGGGGGTGAGGGCTCTGGTAGTCAGGGCAGCAGGTCTCGGATTCCTGAGACCCCACCAGTCATAGCAAAGAGGGCTCTACCAACACCTCGACAGACTGGAGGAGGGGGACGATTGTCCCTACCTCGCGTGGGATCCACAGAATCCCAACGTTACGTGGGACGGGTTGCCTGTGATTTTTCCTCTTGTACCTGCCATGTAAGTATTATACATTCTTCTTAAATATGTAAAACATAACTTATGATAGTTGACAAGTATAAATTGTTGTACTAAAGTAATAAATATTTGTTTCTTGTATCTTATACATTGACAACAGTTTATGGCCTCGGGAGGTCCACAACAAACTAGGTGACATCTTCCGGAGCAGGAGAGAGCCACCGGGGCAGGGTGGTGAGTGTTGGTCTCACATCTCGGACCGCATGAGGGCCGAGTACTTTGATGAGCTGAGGGTAAGTTAAAATATGACATTCCTTTATTTGTTATTATAATCATTTTAATATGAGTGGTATGTTAGCCACTGTATGTGAGTGGTATGTTAGCCACTTTATTTGGGTGATATGTTAGTCACCATTGTGTTAGTAAAATTTAGCCACTATATGTGAGTGGTATGTTAGCCACTATATGTGAGTGGTATATTAGCCACTTTGTTTGGGTGATATGTTAGTCACCATATCTGTTATGTTGTTGTATCTTATTAAATTGATGTAACATGGTGACGTTATATATATTGACTTTGGATGTTGTATGAAATTGGGAATGTAGAAGGAGTACTTCATTCCCAGCAGATTGATCCCACAGATCTAGCATGTTTACGAGACTGTGGGATCTAAACTGTACAGGGATATGGTCTGTACTTGGAAGGCCATTCGGGATCGGAATGGCCCAATGCCTCCACAGGTTGATGCAGCGGAGTGGGCCCTTTGGGATGCCTACTGGGCTCGAACTGATGTCCAGGACAACGTCTACATCAACAG